>JAPTYR010000001.1:10630010-10640288 GCA_029814505.1 Siphamia roseigaster | reverse complement strand
AACTCAAAAAAAAAAAAAAAAAAAAAAAAAAAAAGCTAACCAAAAACTGCAGCTCAGAAACAAAAACATAAATCTCCTGACTGATTATGCTCTTATTTCAATTGACAGCTAAATAGAACTAAACACTTACATGCTAGAGGATAAATGCCATTCTCCATTCGCTTGTCACACTGACATGAAAACAGTGGCTTGTTTTTCATGTCACATCATGTGTTGCCTGAGGATTTAGGAACAATATTGGAAGAAAGATGAGGAGGTGGGTACGGCGACCGGGTGTTTGATTTTCTATGCTGAATTATACATTAGCCAAAGTCTCACATACCAGACATTTCAGAAAGACAAATGAGCTCAATATCCAGAGCAATTACTGACGCGTCACAGTCGATGTGTCTACAGCAATGCCCTGTGTGCTCTGACGGGAAAACTAGTTAGCCAGATTAATATGCTTAAACTTATGACAAGGACACATAGGTGCTTAAGTCAACATGAAGTTTACTGGGAGGCAATAATAAGGAAAACAAGCATGAACTGAATCCAAAAAGTGATCAAATAAAAGCATTAAAGTTCAGTGTTGGGCTAAACCAGCGAGAAGGCACAAGGCTCTTTGAACTTGCAAGAATGGGATTAATACACTGAAATTTATGCAGCCAATGGCACATTCAAAAGTTCCAATAATAATAATACACATTAGCAGAATGTAATCTGACATTTTACACGGGCTGAATATGGTAACAGCAGATCGTCTTATGTTGTGCCATATTAAAATCCCAAGTGCACTTAACAAGAAAACTGTATTTCAGAGCTACAAGGCAGGAAAAAAAAATATCGGGGGTGATTTCAAGGTCATTTCAAGCCACAAATGGAAAATAGCTAAGAAACTGTAACTTGCTTGAGGCCTTCAAAAATTAATTGAACACTTAGGAGTTTTAATTTCCATACTTTTCCAAAGATAACAAGCTGTCTCTCCAACATTCAGCAGCTTATGAGAAGCCCTTGGTACGAGATAATGAAAGGTAAAGTAAGTAAATAAATGTTAACATGACATGGACATCAGCTTCCTAAAGTGGGATGTCATGGGTGGGGTGGTGTTCTTTAGTTTATGTCTGATCACATCTGCATGATAGGAGGAAAGCATAGAGAGAGATGATGAGAAACACCGCTTTAAATCCATGACAAGTTCTTACTCAGTGGTTTTAAGAATAAAAAATGAAAATATCAGTGTCTCATATATTATCCTGTCTCAAATATATGAAGTCATATGGATCAGTCTGTAACTGTGACAGCTCTATTGGTAAGCACTGATGCTGTCTTCAAGAAAATACTGCTGCAGTTGTCATTTTATGTCATTGGTATTTTTACGTGGAAACAAAGAGGGAACACGATGACAGTAAAATGTTGAGACGAATTGACCCTCTGTTATAGAGACCATAGGATTCAAAGGGACCACTTTTTCTCTATTTGCATTTGTAATAAAAAAAATGTATCCCTGTTAAAAAAAAGTTTAATTTTTCCCAACCCACCACATACTATTACTTTAATTCATGGGCTTTGTTCTTAACCCTATAACAGTAAAGACTGTAAAGTGCATGATCAGTAAATTCAATGTAGGAAAATAGCTGATTTAAACTGGAAAAAAAAAAAAAATCAAAAATATAGAGGATTCAAAAGATATATGGTTTTAAATCACTTAAAATGTTATATATGGATAAAAATTCATTTGGGAACTTTTGACAAAGTCCCCCTGGGTTTTAATGGATTAAATGTATTTTGGATATCATTTCAAAAGGGGGGATAGGCTCCATGCGACCCCCGTGACCCTAGTGAGGATGAAGCGGGTTCAGATAATGAGATGAGATGAGATTTCAAAAGGGAAACAATTTATACAATATACATTTGTTGGTGGTGTTTTCTTCAATTGTTTGTTCATTTTAATGCCGGGTAAAATTAAAGGTACATTTGTTTGGACATATATAATGATAACAACAAAAATAGCTCATAAGAGTTTCATTTCAGAGCTGATCCATTTTACATGTTTTTCTTGATAATAACCAAAATCACTTACATTTTTACATTGACATCTGTGGCACTTTGCTGACGACAGACAGTGTTTTTAGGTATTCCATGTTTTCTTTTCGGTCTCATTTATTCACATGATACACACAGGAGTTAGTATTAGATTAAATAATCATTATTTTTGATGACTGAATATTCTCGTACTTTTTTCCTACAACTGTATGTAGCAAATCAATCACACAGCTAATTTGATTTTTAATAATGGTTGTTTATTTCAGAAGAAAAAGTTAAAATTCCTACATTTTTATGACAGACAGACAGACAGTATATTATTAAATGAGTACCAGCCAGATGATCAAAATGTGAACAAATAATATGGCAATAATGGTAAAATATGTCTTCCCTCTTAGTTTTATACAACCATTTTTAAAAAGTGAATAGAGATGATTACCGCAATTATGCAAATAATTGCAATTTGCTCAAATGATAATGATAATTACTGTATGTAATAATTCTGCCAAGCCTTTCTCACACATGTACTTTTATTTCAGTTGTGGTTCAGCTTTGTAGTTTTAGTAATTTATCAACTGGTGATATTGACAAGAGGGAAAGCACGGAATTGAATGATGTTGCTTTACCACCACTGGATTGGCTACAAACATGCTGCAGGGGAAGATGATGAAGCTTAAATTGCAAGTTAGAATTTCTGAAATAAATATGATATTACTTTTTTTAGTAACTATAGTTGGTTTATTTAGCACTTATTCGACTTAATGTCCCACATTGGGGTGTGGTGACACAAATACTGATGCAGCAACACTCATCTGTGACTTGCAGGATTCATTGTCACTTTTAGAGAACATGATACTAGGAATAGAATCTGATAGTATCTGGTGGTCTCACTGCATAAAAGTAGAAACCATAAGAAACGAGAAAAGCACTCGGAGAGCACAGACCTCTGCCAAGCACTGCTATTCCCCATTTACCGCAATGTTAAAGAACATTTCATAGTGATGCAGAATCCAGGATCTCTTCCGGATTTTCACCAAAATCGAATTGATTGATCCTTGTATCATTCTCAAGCTATCCTGAAAATTTCATTGCAATCCATCCATAATATTTTGAGTTATTTTGTACACAAACAAACAAATAAAGAGACAAACACACAAACAGACAAACAAACAAACAGATAAACGCCGGCAAAAACATAACCTTCTTGGCGGAGGTAATCATTGTCACTCTTGTGTTATAATATCTCTCTTACCTCTCTTGTGCCTTTCTCCTATTCCTCCCTCAGCCTGCTGTCTGTGCACTTTCTTTTCACAGGCCAAAGCCAGAGAGTACCTCTCTTTAGTTTTCCACTCATCAATGAAAGTATTGAAGAGCTGCCTGTCACTTGCTACATCTATGATGGAGAAAGTCCTGGAGTTGCTGGAACAGAGAGAAATGTCCTGGGATAACTGAAGAGTGAAGGCTTCATCAGTCATGGATGAGTCCAAATCAGTTGGAGGCTTTTGGTGCCGAGAGGAGGAAGAGCTACTGTCTTGATGATGGTCACCATTTAGACCTAACTTAAACTCAGGTGGAGTATTTTTTTCCTGTCGAAGCTGATATTTGGAATTGAGAGCAGATGTAGATTTTTCAGTAGTTTCCGATGGAGGGTTTTTAGGTTCATGGTGAGATTTTGTACATTTTGTGACTGCTGGTTTTACAGGAAGAACAGCTGAGGGACTTGATTGGTCGAGTGGCCGAGTGGTCAGAGGTGACTGGACCGATGACGTGGTCAGCTTTACTCTTGGTGTGACAGGTGCCATTTGCTGAGTGGGAGGAACAAGATCAACAGTAAATCCGGGTGTCTCAGTTGCGTTCTCCGTGGCATGTGTTGTTGGTTCTTCTCGAGGACTTGTCTCAGTAGTAGCAGTAGCATTTTGCACATGTAGCTCTTCTCTTTTTCTGCCTACAATCATTGAGGACTGAAGCGTTTCCAGACTACCCTCTGTATTTGCAGAAGTCTTCATCTGTATTGCTGATGAGCCTGTTGTAGTGTTCTGCCAGATTTGGTCTGTCATACTAGGCCAGCGATCAAAGATCTCTTGGAGACCAGGACTGCAGAAAAAAGCATCTCCTGGTGCAGTCTGGACATGTTCTTTTTCCTTGTCTACCTGATTCATGTGTTGCTCATCTTCCTTTATCTTTCCCCGTCTCTCAGCAGGCTCATCATTTTGTGCTTTAATGTGCTGCTTTAACTGGCATTTCTGAACTGGACTCTCATGCTCATTTGGAGTCACAATGCAATTAGGCTGAATCTGACCTGTTGTAGGTTGTACATCTGCCACCTTCTGCTCACAGTTTATGTTGGAATTTTGAGCTTGATGACAGTTTGGTTTTTGCTCTTCTTGAGCCTTCTCTCTGTGCCAGAGCAAGCTTTGCCTTTCCAGGAAGTGCTCACCCACCAACAGTGAGTCTCCCCACTCTGACAGGTTAAAGGAGGATTCACTCCATTGAACAGCCTCCTGCTTTTCTGCCTCGAGGTTGGCCAAGCGCTCACTGCACCGTCGTTCCTGTGTGGATGGAAGGGGGCATTTGTCTCTGATCTCCTGGTAAGCTACTTCTTTATCTTCATCTGACTGTTCAAGGAAGTGGTTTGGGCTCAGACCAGCCAGCAAAGAGCTGTCATACAAGCTGTCAAACAGGAAGCTGCTGCTTCTGTTTAGACTGTCTGAAGCATCCTGATCGGCACCAGTAACCTCATCTTCATTAGCATTACCCTCATTTTGACCTTTATCCATATATTCCCCTTCACCTGGCCCAGGAGAAATCTGTGAAAGAAAACATTTTTTTAGGTCCAAAATTCTTAAACACAATTGATGTTTATACTAAGCATTGGGAGGTTTTTGTCACTCACCTGATGGCTGGTGTTGAGAATGAGCCCCATCTGACTATCTGTGATAGAAATAATAAACATGGGACCCACATTGTCTGTTGAGATACCAGCATCATACCCATTTCTGTCCCCAAGTCTTGCCCCCTCCAATTCTGCATCTGGCTCTATCATTTCTTCTTCTTCTGTTTCTACATGCTGCTGGTATGTTTGCTGTGCAAGGATTCTCTCTGTCTGAGTGTCTAATTCAAAACTGTCACCAAAACTCTCCTCCCCCTTTTGAACTTCTCCTTCAGCCTCTTCTTCTTCTTCTTCTTCACCTCCTTCATACAGCTCAGGAGATGAAAACTTTTCTGCTTTTCCAACCTCCACTCTTCTCCGTTTAGCCTCAGGGGAGAATAAGGGTGCTGATGCAGGTGAAACAGACATGTTTCCATGTATTGGAGTTTCATGTTCGAGGTCTTTGGCCGAAACAGTGGCTTGGGCTGTGGTTTGGACTGTGTCTGCTACTGTGGAATGTGATGTGTACCAAGTCTCTACATTTGTTTGCATTTTCTCAGTTTGTATTGAATGGAGGACTTTGCTTAACACTCTAGAATGCTTCAGATGCCCTGGCTGCTCAGGAGAGGCATTAACCCCAGTGGTACAGCCTCTTTTTGACGTCCTCAAGGAAGTGTTTTGTTTTTCTTCAACCCTGGATACCGGGGCTCTAAATCGAGGAGGAGGCATCAGCAAAGGCGGAGACCCAAGATGTGGTACAGGTTGGAGAAGAGGGCTGGATAGGATCTCAGCCAGTTCTTGAGTCAGATTTCTTTCTGAAGTGGGACAATTACTTTCTTGACCTTGTGGTCTGATTGTGGTTTTCAATTTACTTCTGTCCCCTTCTTTCTGATCTGCACTAATTAAACTGCTGGGACTTTGTTTTGCTACTTGGTGTTTGTCTCCTTGTCTTTTTTCATTTGGAGTTTTTGTTTTATTTGTAGATGTTTCTGGAGGTCTCCCTTCTTTATTTGCTTCTTTCGAGCTTTCTAATGGTACTTCGTTGTCTGGTTCAATTCCTTTTTCCTTCCTATGCTCCTCAAGTTTGCGCCTTACTGCTATTTCATGAGGTTCACCTCCATTCCTTTTGTTAGGCCTGTTCCCTTTTGAACAGTCTTTAGTGTCATTTATCTGTGCTTCTTGTAAGCTCAGAAATGAACCAGATGAACTGTCAGAATCTGTGCTGTGATGCTCATCATGTCTGCTATCGGCAGAAGCTCCAGGAGGAAGTGTTGATGGGTCCCACTGAACTCCTAATTGTGCCAAGTCTTCCTGAAGGAGGAGTCTTGCTTCAGACACTATCTCAGTGGCAGCTTCCTGTTCGGTCAGGGCCCGTCCACCAGTGACCCAGACACACCGGAGAGTCCGTCTCTCAGCTGCCTCCATCTCACTCTCATCCACTGCACGTTTAGAGCTGTTTAAGACAGACAACTGCTTTACATATACAGTATCTCACAAAAGTGAGTACACCCCTCAGATTTCTGCAAAGATGATGCACAAGATAGCCAAACAGTTTACTAAAGACAAGCAGGATAAGGACACGGATTACTGGAACCATGTCCTGTGGTCTGATGATGCCAAAATAAACATATTCGGTTCAGATGGTGTCAGGCATGTGTGAAATCAACCAAATGAGGATTTTAGGGGACAGGCATCTGCCTTTAGAGGCTATGGAAATATAATATAATATAATATAACAGATGTTGCCATTATAATCACTTCTGAGTAGTTTATGGATTTACTATGTATTCATCTACCCACTTCCATTCCTACAGACATAAGGAGATTTAGAGAGATTTACCTCTTAAATGGTACAGCATTCCTTAATGCTTTCTCCACATCGGATATAGTCGCCCTGGCAAGTTCAGCAACAGTACAGAGTCCTTGTGCATAGAGTGCTCTAGCTCTTGTTGCATTCAAAAGTGAAACTCTGACCAAGTCGATGAGCTCCCTCTGGACTCCAAAGCTCAGCCTGGTCTGGTACTGGGACAGTAGCAGCTCCATGTTGTGCCAGCCCAAACGTTTGCAGAAAACTGTTACCATACCTAAACAGTGGCAGATTGGTATCAGCTGCTGAATTTCAATTAATAATAACCCTTAAATGTTTAAAATAACTACATTTGTCCTTTGGATGCAATTTCATAAAATAATTTTATTTGATTTTGTGCTGAAACGTCAGCCAAAAGAGTAATGTATATTTGTCATTCTAAAATCCTTCCGCACACAAGTTATTGTATTTGTTAATGCCTCATCTATTTAATGTCGATCTTTCTGTGGAATGGTGTTTAAACAGTGTAGTAATAAAAATGTAAGTGTCAGTGTATACCTGCATATGTTGACGCAGACTGTTGGAGAGACTGTAATTGTCCACGATTACAATTGTATTTGGATGCCACTGTCCCTAAAGGGACCTCATTCACCAGGTCCTGTAGAACGAGGGTGGTGAAGAAACTGTGAAGAGACAACAAAGAGAAGACACTAATGACAAGTTTCCAGTAAATAAATAAAATTAATTTTGAACAAATATGAGCAATTCAACAATACAATCAGAGCAATTCCAAATTAAATACTTTATGCTTGTCATTTAGATTTCTATTGTTGTTCAGTTACACTACATTGCTCAGTGGTTAAAAATAATTTACTACCAATTGAATACAAAATGTCATTATTCCTGAGCCACATGTATTTATTTAGCACATTCTCCATTACACCATGAACTGGTAGTGACTTAAAATACAATGTAAAAAATATATTGGAGGGTCTATTGGTTAATATATTGACATACATAGAGTGGCTTAGTTTCATTCCATACAGCATGTGCATTACCGTTTATGAACTGCCATCTGTCTTTGCTGCTTTTCTGTCTTGGCAACAAGTTTGCTCCTGACAGATCGTGCAAGAAAGCCTTCCTGGACACCCACCAGCTCTGCTACTCTTTTCATTGATGATGAGAGCTGCTCCCACAAACAGAAAAACTGATACCAATCTATGGTAGTCCACTCTGCATATAATGGGGTGATCTATGGAGGACATGGAGGACACAGTATTTATAAATGAATTAACATACTTGAATGGACATGAGATTAGGAAAAGATCATTTTAGTAAAATAGAAGCTTCAAATGGTTTAGGTACAGAGTTAAGATGTTATCTTTGGGCTTTAGGTGGATGGATATCATTGAAAAAAAAAATCTAAGAGGAACAATAAATCACGCATGATGCTACATCTATATTTACCAGATACAGAATATGCAAGTCATTTTCCAAAACAAAGCCCTTCATGGCCCGCTGGAGATCTGCAAATATACCCAAAGCCTCGGGAGGGGACAGAGATGAGGACAGTGTGGCAGCACCGAGTTGAGTAGGATGGTACTGCTCATCTGGAAATGAAGACATAGTACTCTGAGTAGGATTCTGATTAGCATTCTGAAATTACGGATTTGCATTAGCTGTTGTCCTTTTCTTGCCTTCATTTTTCTTTTCAGTATTTTAAAAGAATATGAATCAAACAGGTTTATACAAGTATTTTCGCTTTCATCAAAAATAAAAAGTACATTCATAGCACCTTCTCCTTCCTTCTGGATACTAATGAATTCATTCTCCATCAGCCATTCAACACAGGCCTCTATAGCCCCCTTGTTGCTCTCTTCGTTTGATTGTCTGCCATCACTTCTTATGCTGGCAGTCAACAGCGAGCATGAAGCATATGTCCGCACATCCTGCGGACTACTGGCAACACCTCCTACAATGATCTTTAGGAGGAGATGAATAATGAGTCAATAAACAATAACAGATATATAACAATTAAGGTAACTTAATCGGACCATGTTATCAACTGAAAGAGTGGAAGATTATCCACCACTGGCTGGAAATAGTACCTCTAGGATGGCCCGCAGCATAGTAGTAGTGATGCCTTCTCCCTCTCTTCTCACTAGGCAGCTGCTGATTGGCTGAAGAGCACCTCTAAGGAGAATAATACCTTTCTGACGTTCTGCTTCCTTACACACCAGTACACTTTCACCTGAAAGAGGAAAAAAACAAGGTTAGACCAAGGAGGTAGTCTTTTGATTTGTATTTCACTTTTCAATGGGGTTGTTCTGCAGCAAGAAACTGGCAATTATGTGTAGTGACACATGTTACAATTCAATACATTGTATCACCATTGTTGTTTTTTTTTTGTTTTAATTACAAGACAACTGTCATAGTATAATGAATAATGTACAATATGGCAGAGGGGCATTCTGAATAAACATTTTATTAACGTCAACATTGCTATGCATGCTTATAGATGATCGACATAAGTGCAACTTTTATCTTTTACTTCTGTTTTTATGGTAACGCAATATACTCTAACCAGGGACAACCGATGAAAAATAGCTTTTGGCTGATTCTGACATATTTACAGCAATGCTGATTAATAAGCAGAGTCTGCCACATAAAACAATAAAATGTCAAAGAAATATACATATAACTAACTGAAAAAAATTTGTTTTATACTATCAGAATAATGGGATCTGCATTTGCATTTCTTTCCGTCTCTGTAGCATTTACAATACATTGTCTGTAATCTGAGTATGACAAATAACATTTACCCTAAAAAAAAAAGTTAAAAATGTATACAAGTGTTTTTGAGAATGAATACAGTATAACAAAAATTATATCCTAATACTTTAGGACCGTGTACCAATATTTTCTTACTTTTTAAAAGATAATTGTCCCCCACTTTTTCTTTTTGCCTCATACCTGTTGTATCCACTCCTTTTCTCCCAGCTCTGCCAGCCATCTGTTTGTATGTGAGTGGGTCCAACAAGTGCCTGTTAAAGGTAGGAGTTCGAATGATGACCCGTCGGGCTGGGAGATTAACCCCTGAAGACAGAGTAGAGGTGGCAGCCAGGACCCTCACCATACCCTGACGAAAAGCTCCCTCCAGCACATCACGCTCATCAAATGTTAGACCTACAGAGTAACAACACACAAAGTCAGGTTCAACTTGTTTTTACATAAGACTACTAAAGCCATAATAACTCAACCAATAAGGAGAAATGTGTTTACCTGCATGGTGGAAGGCAACCCCCCATCGCACAGTACGCTGGAGGATGGGGTCTAAACCAGCAGGAGTCCGTCTTAGCTGGGCAACTACATCCACTAGTCCCTCGGGATTCAAAGACACTGGTTGATTCTCTGGTTCACCATGAGGTTCTGACAAGGTAAGAGCAGAATCTAGACATGAGAGATTATTTATGTTAAACCAGATTCTATATGAAGATATCAGAAAGAAAGAAAGAAAGAAAGAAAGAAAGAAAGAAAGAAAGAAAGAAAGAAAGAAAGAAAGAAAGAAAGAATTAAT
>JAPTYR010000001.1:10613089-10623089 GCA_029814505.1 Siphamia roseigaster | reverse complement strand
TCCGATTCCTAGCATTGTTGTTGCCACATTTACTAGTAAAGGGGGTGGGCCTGATACTGATAGCCGACAGCTAATGTCACGCAGCGATTCAGATGACAGCTTCATTTTATTGTTTCTGATTTTATCTTTGTAGTATTTAACGCTACAGTATTACTGGTTTGCAAGCTAATTTCCTGGCATTGCGTGGAAAACATTTCCATCTCCATATTTGCTAGTTTCTCATAAAGGCTAAAATCACTTCCTCTGATTCATAAATGTAATCCATTATGGATTCCAAGAATTCATAGCCTGAGGCTAATAAACCTGGTGCTGATGTTCACTTGCAACATATTTTTCGAAGAATTCTGTTGTGCTCCCATCAGCCTAAGACTTGTAATAAAACGGTCACACAAAGTATCTAGAAAGTTATTCTATTTACATCCCGAAATTCAGAAATCTGTTGTAAATTTGAGTATGTGATGAAATGTCAGTATGAATATTGGCACATAATCTGTACATAAACCACTGTATATCATTAGTCAAAAGCTGTTTTTATTCAGCCTTTTTTAAATTCAGGGTGTTGCAATAAATGTATCAAAATTATAAATGGAAGAAAATGGGTTTTCTCTTGTCATCTAAAGCATTTTCTCAAGGCAATGCTTGCTACTGTAAATTTCGCAACCGGATTAAACATTTTTTGGTTGTTGTCTTTCATATCAGTTGTGACCCAGATATCTATCTTTGATTCATTTTCCTCCAGAAATTAAGCTTCGTGTTAATTTTTTTTATTTATTTATTTATTTATTTTTTTTCAAATCATGACACCATACATCATTTTGTCTTCCCCTCTCTCATACGTCTAATTCAGGCTGTGGAGGAGTTCCTGAGTAAAGTGCGTAGCAGGGAACAGCCTCACAGTGCTGGGCTCGTCTCCCAACCTACAGCTGTTAAGTTTCTTATGGCCCGCAAGTTTGACGTCTCCAGAGCCATTGACCTCTTCCAAGCGTACAAGGTCAGTTGGTGCAGTTCAGCTCTTAAGACCACATCTATGAGGTGCAACAGTTTGACTGATTCCAGTCATCCTGATCCACAGGATGACTTCTGTGGCGGCACTCAGGCTTTCAAGTCATTTGTACATAATGTGTTTAGTAGAAGGCAACTGGACTTGATTGTGGTTTACCACTGATTTTGATGCATCTTGTCTTAACCATGAACTATCTAAATATTAAGTGGAAAATGTCAGACATGTTTATTGGTTATGCTGCTTTTTCTTTTCTTAAATGAGAGTGAACTTAATGACAGGTTTTGTTTTAATAACAATGTAACAATTTAATAACTTCTAAACATTGTAACTTTAGAATACATACAAAAATATATATAAAATGAGGAAGTTAGAACTGAAAGTTGTTGAAATTGTACCTTTTTTTTCCCTCTTAAACATGGAGTTTTACTGAATTATTATTATTATTATTATTATTATTATTATTATTATTATTAAGCTTTTATTCATCACACCATTGACAGATAGCTGGCTGTCCATTAAGTGTTATCTCACAGTTGTAAGAGTTGATATCTGACTAATGACCCCAACATGCACTGCTCTAGCAGCAATGTGAGGCCTAGCCATGTCCTGTTATAATAGGCCATAACTTGTCATTAATTTCTGGGTAGTATGCTCTTTTTCAGTGGTTTAATCAGTTATATGATTAATTTAAAGGAAAGTGGAAAAATTTGTATCCCAATTCTTGAGCCTGTGTTACCACACTAGTCATCTTTCATGCCAATAAAAATTAACTTTTCATAATTTTGCCTCAAAATGTAAGTATGATATAGTTATCTTATCCTGCTTTGTTTCAATTTCTTTTAGGAGCAGCATGTTTTGAATGTGCATTTCATGAGACCGTGTTACCAAGGACTAATTAAAAACTTTTCACCTAAAAATATTATTTTCATATATCAGGACTTCTACCATGTTAAAGTACTTAGTAATACCTGCTCATACATGTAAAATATATAGTTGTAAGTTAGTTGGTTTATTAGCAATGAACATTTGAACACAAAACGTGAGACTGTGTCACCACTTGATCTGATCCATTTACAGCTCAGTGTTGTCATGTTATGTGTTAGGCTATGTTTGATTATATTGCATTGGTGAAGCCATGATGACACATTAAACCGCTGGTCTAAGTAATGCAGCTTTATGAGAATGAAGACTGAATGAATGACTCTGCTTAGTCTTCAAAATTAAGGCTCTGTAGTCTTCAAAATTAAAAGCATACAGTTTATGCTTTTAAAGGCAAATGCTACAGTTTTCTCTATGGTGACAAAAAAAAAAACAATAACGGCTTTGAAGATACAGTCTGCAATAAAAAAGAAATGATCTCCTGTCCCTGATATTTAACATTCAAAACATGATGTGCTTTTTGTACCACTATTTGTCAAAATTAGAATACAAGAATCAAAGAGGGAATCATCAATATCTACCCTGACGAGGAGCCCTTGCGCTCTGAGCTGCTGAGTGGCAAATTCACAGTCCTGGTGAGTGGTGAAACCTTAAAATTACAAATACATATCTGACGTAACATCTCATATTTGTTGTTGTATAAGTTGACTATATGATGTCTCATCAGCCTGGTCGTGATGCAAAGGGTGCTGCTCTAGCACTCTTCACAGCTCGCCTCCATAGGCCTGACATCACTACGCACAAAGCTGTGCTGCAGGCCATCATCTATCAGCTGGACAAAGCCATAGAAAGGTGATACACCCTGCTATACAGAAAGTGCACCTTTCTCTTTCTCTTCATTTTCTTTGTTATTGTGGTTCTTTTAGTTCTTCTTTTCTGTTGTATAGATTTGTCTATTTTTCTTCTTATCCTTTGCCTGTAAAGTGCTGTTTGAGACTTGTTTCTCATATAAAATGTAGACCAATATGAGACCTGTGCACTATGAAAAAGAAATATTGCTCGACTCTAGTCTATTTTGTATTTTTTAAAATGCTTTTCCTGCATAACAGTCCCTTTATCTTCCTCTGAATTTGACAAATATTCTTTGGGGTGGGGGGTTTCTCAGTGTGCAAACTCAGCGGGACGGACTCATATTTATCTATGACATGACCAACTCCAGCTATGGAAATTTTGATTATGAGCTCTGTGTCAAGATCCTCAATTTGCTCAAGGTAAATACAAGAAGCATCACCTGACTGCCTCATCACGTCTGTTGGCAAAAGTGTCTGTTTATCTGATTTGCTATTTAATATTTGTGTTTCACAGGGGGCATTTCCAGCTCGTTTAAAGTGTGTATTCATTGTGTCATCACCTTTGTGGTTTCGAGCACCTTTTGCAGTTCTTCGCCTCTTTGTGCGTGAGAAGCTGAGAGAGAGGGTATGTATCAGTTTTCATCTGTGCCATTTATGTTATGGATGCTGCACAGATGTTATATTAAGGTTTGTTAGCTTTAGTTTGTTAAATGTACACTCTTTTGTTTATCAGGTGTGCACAGTGAAAGCACATGAGTTGGCAAGTCACATCCCAGTCTCCTCTCTACCAGAGCACCTAGGTGGGACATCCCAGTACAGCCATGTGGCATGGATCCAGTCTTGTGTTAACATACATACAAACACTGATCAGGGTGACACACAAGTACATGACACACATGACTGTGTAGGAAGCCTGCTGCGCTCTTACAGTTTAGAGTGTAGCAACACAAGCGCAGGCGCTAACCTCTCCCACGCTCATATAAATACTCAGTTAGGATCAGAGTTGGCTGTGGCTAACTCCAACTGCTACGATGATAGCAATGCTAACCCACACAACCACTGCGACATGGTGGAGGGCAGGACTCGAGACCTAGGCCAGTACCAGCAGAGCCCACTTTCTGCTGCCAACAGGCTGCAGGGAAACCACCAACACTGGAATGGCTCAGCTGTGAGCGGGGCTAATATGGCCCTCGGTGGGTCTAGCCCCAATGCTAACATGAATGGCCGTGGTCGCCAAGCCCCGCGCCAGTCAGACACCCCTCCTGACACACCGCTGTCCCAAAAAAGTGAAGGAGATGTATTGGATGATAAAACCACAGACTCAGGCCACAGATCTCAGAATGAGCATGTCAAAAAGGACGAAGATGAAGAGGAGGTTGAGGTAGAGGAAGGGGTGCCTCCGCTGCCCCAGAAATCTTTGCCTCGTCCCCCACAGTCTTCTTCCCATTCACCACCCCTGTCCTCATCGTGGGGTCCTGATGATGAGGACCACTGCATGGATGTGTCCGTTCATATGCCGGAACAGGGAGGAATGTCAGTGCATGATCTGGTGGAGCATGTGAAGAGGAGGAAGAAGAAGGGGATCTACCAGGAGTACGAGGAGATCCGCAAGGAACCACCAGCCGGCACCTTCGACTATTCCAAGTAAGGGTGTCTGTAAACTGAAAACACAATCTAACCATGTGACTGTTGTTCTTTACTGTGTCCAACAGTTCACCTGCTGCAGTTTTCTGCATTATGTACAAATCTCACACTGGCTTTATTTTTTTGTCTTTTTACCTCAAAGGAAATTATCCAATCAGATAAAGAACAGGTACAGTGATGTCCTCTGCCTGGACCAGTCACGAGTGCGACTCTGTCAGCTCTGTGATGATGAGGATGAGGTAATAACTTTACATTTTCATTATCTTAGTGTTTTGTCATTCCAATGACTCTTGCATGTGTTTTTTTTTTTATCTTTCCAGTACAAAAAATGAAGAAAGTAATGATCTGTAGCCTTTTACGATTATCTTCTTCTTGCACTCAACTAAACATATGTTCAGGTACATTACACCTGGACCTTACTGCTTTTCTCGCCACCTATCATTTTAGCATTTTCCCTATGAATCGAGGTATATTTTTAACCATTATGGAGAGTTATTGACTATTATTGGAAGTAAATGGGAAAAGATGTTCAAATTGCATTCATGAACAAACTTATTTCAGTCCCCAGCTATAAGTAATGTTCAGCATTCTCCCACAGGAGGCAGTATATCTTCCGCAAGCAGTAGGTGTAACCCATTTTACTCTATGGTTTGCAGACATCAGACTACATAAATGCCAGTTTCATGGACGGGTACAAGAGGAGCAACGCATATATTGCTACTCAGGGTGAGCAGCTGTTGATACAACCAGTGGCCTCAGTCTTTATTTAGTTTAGCTAGACCTCACCGCATTATATACTTTTCTCAGTTCCCTGTTAGACTTTAGCTGGCCTGGTATTACCACAGGTTGACAGACTTTGTGTCCCACAGGTCCCTTGCCAAAAACATTTGTTGACTTCTGGCGCATGGTGTGGGAACAGATGGTACTTATCATTGTCATGACCACCAGGTGAGACAACTTTACTTCTGGTTTCTGAAGTACACTGGGTATTGGATACCATTTCTTTGTGCGCAAAACCAAGAGTGAGGCCTGAATGAATTTATATGTAATTGTGTGTTTCAGGGTGGTGGAACGTGGACGTGTCAAATGTGGTCAGTACTGGCCTCTAGAGGAGGGCAAGACTGAGCAGCATGGGTACTTTTTGGTCAGGAACACACACATCCAAGTGTTTCAGGACTTCAAACTCTCCCATTTAGAACTCTACAACACACAGGTGAGTCAAACAATAAAAAGCACTGGTGTTTGAATCCATCAAATGTCCTCCAAAGTTTCATTCGTGGCTTTGACGCATTTAAGATTTCTTAGTTACCGAAGTGAAAGTTGTGTGGGTTTTTTGCACATTCTCTTCTAAATGTGACTGTTACTTAGTCTGGAGAGAGACGGGAGGTATGCCACTACCTCTATGTCAGCTGGCCAGACTTCGGGGTACCCAAGAGCGCTTCAGCTATGTTGGACTTCCGTGAACATGTACTTCAGAGGCGTGAAGCTGCAGTCCAGAATTTGGGCTCCAGCTGGACAGGACCTCCTGGGGGGCCTCCTGTGGTTGTCCACTGCAGTGCAGGCATTGGCCGCACAGGTAAACACATGTCCTATAATGCATATGGGGTGTAATACTACTAGAACAGTGAGATAAATTCTAGGTAATTCAGAGGATTGTTGGAATATCACTACATTTTCTTCAATACTAACATGTTACTCTTACATCATCACTCAAAAATAATGGTTTTGTGTTCCATGTCTGTAATCTTTGACTCTTGTCAGAATATTCTGTAGTAGTAGTACTACTACCCAGGGATGCCATAGTTTTAGGGTTTGTTGTGCCATAGTTTTAGGGTTTGTTGTGCAGTTTGTTGGCTAGTCATTGTGATTTGCAATGATTTTCATTATTCATGGATGTAGAAAAACATGTCTGCTTTTCATCCCTCCCTGCTTCTCCGCTAGGCACATTCTGTACACTGGACATCTGCTTGTCGCGACTAGAGGACATTGGCACGGTAGATGTCCGTCAGACAGTGCGGCGGATGCGTACACAGAGAGCTTTCAGCATCCAGACCTGGGACCAGTACTACTTCTGCTATACAGCAGTCATCGAGTATTCTCAACGCCACGGGAAGCTCAGCCCAGTGCAGTGGTCTGACTCGGACATAGAGACTGACAGCGAGTGAGAGGCTCATGGCGTGATTGGAACACAAACTAGATAGCCAACCTAAACCGAAGTCATAGGAATGAAAGAAAAAGGCATGGTGCTGCAGAGGAGCTACACAGCTCCTCTACTGTAACAGAAAAGAAACAAAAAGATGGAGATCTGGGTTTGGATCCTCATATAACAGTGGAGACTCCCATAGCTGCTCTTCCATCACATGATTGGATAGAGAGGGAGGAGTGAAGAGCTGGAGAGAAAGTCCAGGGAGTGAAGACTGCGTTGCATCACTGATTAAGCAAGCTGTCCTTTCAATTTCCGAGCCCCTTTATATTTAGCAAATTGCAGGGGACTTGGCCTGCCCTGAACCTGTCTTGTTGACAAGAGTGTTGTATGAGTTGTAGCATTTTTTATATTGACTTGCACATGAGGAATGACAAACTTGAACTTTCCCCCTTAAACCCTCCATACCCCAGTCTTTGTTCATTTTTGTATTTCTTCTTCCCTTTCAACCCTGAACAAGTATGAGATCAGTACTCACAGATACAATGTGAGAATTGTGAAAGGGTGAAACTTGAAACCTTTTTTTTTTTTTTGTAATTTTTTATTTTTGAGAGGAAATGGTTCTGTGTGAGCAAATTGTCACAAGCGACAGTACATGAGTGTGTGAGCCATTTAATACATTTCTTGTTTTACTTAATTTCAATATGCTTGTTTTCTATGGTGCATTTTCTACGTGTGTCATATTTGTGCATATGTAGACTAACTTTTCAAAGCCAAAGTCCTCACCCTGAATGCTTGGATGTACACCTTAACTAAAATATTAGACTGAAGCCCATGTATATTCTTGTAACATACATTTATACATTATTGTGCATAATAACAACCTCTGAAAAAAGAAAAGCAAACAAGCCTTGTTTAACATAATTGACTTAACCTTGAGAAGAAATGTCTATGTAGCGAGCCAGGCCATGACAACATATAGATAGGAGTTCTGGTATTAAAACGGATATATTGCAAATCTGTGATATGTCTGGTCTAACATCTTTACTGTCAGAGCGTTTTGATTGAACAACCTTAAGAAATTTGGCCTTAACTTGATTCACTGCCTCGTCATTTTAAGACCTAAAGCCTGATTTGCACAGGATAAATATTACCTATGGACCACTGGTAATTCGCAATTATCTCCACAACTCTGTGTTCATTTGTGGCGCATTCCTACGGAATAAGCAAAAGTCATGTAATTCTCTCAATTTACAGACATTCTCACCAGATGTCGTAATTTAACAACTTCCTGTGTCGTCTCGTAAATATTCTTAGAATTCTTCTTGGAATTGTTTTTGCGTATGTGGTTTATCGTACACAGGATAAGCCAATCGCCACTTGCCCCTGAAATGATGTTAATCAAACTTCGGCCAGTATCCTCCATTATTCACTCCAGGAAAAGACAAGAGACGCGCAATCACAAACACACCTGTGCATTCACACAGTACTTTTAATTGCCACTGGACGTCTGTGTTTCGCCCAAACACAGTAGGTCATTTGCGGCGGAATTATTACTGCACAAATTACAGACATGGCGCATTCACACGGGACTAAGAACTCAGACATTCTCCGTAATTATTCCAAATTACCAGTGGTCCACAGGTAATATTAATCCTGTGCGAATCGGGCTTGAGTCACACCTTAAACTGTAAAACAATTTGATTTAACCTTTGATTCTTCTTCTGAATCTTATTCCCTTATCACCAGAATTTTTTTGTTTGATTCTCGAGGCACACACCGCCTCAGATAATTGTGCCTTCAAGTTTTATTAGTGTAATGTCTCACAGTCCAGCTAGTATACTAAAAACACCCAAACTATTGCACTTGCATAGTACATAGTAAATGTGTGCCACACAGGACTCTCACATTTTGCCTATAGTCCTGCACATAGTACACAACAGGAAAGTAGTGAAGTATCTGGACTGAGACATGGCTATTATTTTATCATTTGACCTCAGGGGGTAATTCTAGTGTTTTTTGCCTAGTGTCAAAGATCCGTTTCTGGGTTTGCCTCTGTTAAATTATCATTTAAAATAAACTATATCTACTTTATTTTGTATTTTTTACTGTATTGTAACCTACTATATTTATGTCTTTGTAAACTTCTGCAATATTGAAATCAGTGAATGTTGGTACGATGTACAAATACAGCAAACCATTGCATTTGATAAGCTGAACAAATCAGATGGGGAGTTAAATATATTTTTCATTGTTCACAATGAAATTTGGTGGAGAATATCACTTGCCATTGTATTTTCAGAACTGACTTGTATAAAGGGTAATTGTTCAATTCTAGGGCTGTGGGGGAATGGACAGTTATGTTTTTTGAGAGCTTCTTATTGTTAAACTCTGAGGTAACATTAACTTTTTACTGTCTGGTACCCAATGCCAAGGACAAAGCAAAAAAAAAAAAAGCTATTAAGAAGAAATAATAGCAAAAAACAAACATTAATAATAATGGCTGCCATTTTTGTTGATAAAAAAACCCAGTTTGGTGTCTAGGACAAAAAGTTTTTATATGGATTGGTTAATCAGCATGGAAAGAGAGCCTTGAATGTTCATGGGGTAATGGTGTCCGAGCAATTTAGTAAAGATGGAAGTGGGTTTTGGTGAATGTGGACCCTGCATCCCTCAATGCCAAAGGCCCAGGCTCACCCTACAGAGTTTTCTTAACACACATCCTCAACAGCCTACTAGCATGGACCTACCAGTGCAGCCTTGCATCCACGGACATAGAAAGACTCTGGTGCACCTCTGGAACATTACTAAAGATTACATATAGTTACAAAATGCAAGAGTGTATGTTACGAGAGTCTTGGTCCCCATGCTACTTTTTATTTGTTTTGTGAGAAACAAGGTATGCAATGTGGATTTTGTCATTGGTGTTCATTTGTTTCTGTGTTTTAAGTTCTTGTGATGGAATTATGGCCTTTTACATGCTGTCAACCCAGCTGTCCCATTAAAGCAAAGGTATTACTTGGATTAGTACAAAGCTGATGTCTTTTCTTACTTGATTGGATTGGTGTTATCAATGAAATGTGGAGTTTCTTTGGGATTTTATGAATGTACATTTTTTTTTTTTAAGATTTCACATTAAAATGGTTGATTGTATTTTATATGTTTGGTGCCAAAACATAACTTACAAAATACCAGCCAGTGACAACAGACATCAAGTTGACTGTTTTTATTAGCTCATTCGTATGAGTTTATGCCGTGGTGATGTGTCTGTCGTCCGTCCGTCGTTGTCGTCCACAATCCACAAAAATCGCTACTCATCTCTCATTTTTCAACCGATTTCCATTCTGATTGGTTTGTTGGGTAGATATCAGCCATGGGCACAAAACGTATTCATTTGTTTTTTTGAAATTTGCATAATTAAGTAGTTAATTAAGCTAACGAAGCTCCACATGGGGTCATCACTAAAATCGTATCTCCTCT
>JAPTYR010000001.1:10506898-10518601 GCA_029814505.1 Siphamia roseigaster | reverse complement strand
ACACACACACACACACACACACACACACACACACACACACACACACACACACACACACACACACACACACATCCCAGTGACCTACATGTACAAATTCAAGTCCTCTTGTGCTCTCTCTGAATGCTTTGTATAAATGTACAAAGACATTATTTCTCTCTCCTCTATTATTATTTCCTGAAACCTTTCCTGCTTGGTGTGGTGAATAAAAGCCCAGTTTCCGCAGGCCCGTTTGTAGAAGCCTACTGTGCTGCGTCCTCCTCACCACAGGTATCTGAAGAGAAGACTCTCTCTCTCTCTCTCTCTTGCTCTCTCTCTCTCTTGCTCTCTCTCTCTGGCTCCTCCACAGATAAGAGTAAATGAAATGGTTCCTTTCACCCTTCCTATCTGGGCCACGGCATGAAATACGCCGTGCTTTGTAAAGAGATGGAAAGGAATGACTGTGACCTACAAAAACCTCCAGATAACTATTTATTCACTTATCTGTGTATTTACTGTTGGCATTAGGTGTCTAGGCTCTCACCATTCTTGGGGTAGGCTATAAGGATTATGTGTTTGAAATTTATTTTCCAAGCCTATAAATACTGATAGGGATGAACGTAAAAACGTACACTTTCTATAAAAGCATTTGATTATCATCCACTGTCACATAAAATTCCTTGAATGAGTGATAGAAGTTCTCATCCAAAAGCTATACGCCATGTATACACACAGGTAGCAGTTTTATTAGGCATTAGGTACAGCCGGGAATATTGCCAAAGACGAAATTTGATGTCGAAAGTGTTATCAGTGTAACCCAAAGGAATGCTTTAAATCTAAATTGCCTTGCATTTAGGGGAATCTTTCCGGCTTTACCCCTATAAAGTAGTAATTTACTATGAACGTTTCCTCCCAGCTGTGTGAGTATATGGACAGAGGTCCTGCAATTCATCACACTGACCAAACAAATTACTCCCAGATATTCAATTAGCAAAAACTGCAAAACAGATCCAAAGATTTTGCCAAATTAGAGTGTTGGCTCTTCTGTTCTTTAAGCTGAACCTACAGCCTCCCAGGGGGAAACAGTTGGCAGTGACAGCAGTTTCATTTTCATCCTGAAGAAAAAAAAAGAATCAGAGGGACAGACCCAGCCAGGGGACCAGGGGTCATTATGCATCCCAGTTGTATTTTATTTATATTCGCTTTATAAGAGCTGACTTAAGAGCCCAGCACCTGCTTAAATGTTTGATTGATTCACTGTTTCCAAGAGGAAAAAATACAGAGATAAAGCAAAATATATTCGTAGTTCCCCATCCAGAAAATAAGGTCCATTAGGCTCTGTGTCTCTCCCTTCCTCTCCCTGTCTCTACATTCCTCTATGTCTCTCTCTCTTCTTTTCTCTGTCCACCTCTTCCTCTCTATCTGTCTTTCTCTCATCTGCCTCGTCACGGCCTGACGACTCAAAAATAAAGCAAAAGAGAAATCGCAACACAACGCCACCGGTTTTCTCTCTCAATTTTTTTTTTCTGTTAAAAAATGGGACCTAGAAATTACTTTTGGTTGAAAAGCTGCTTGGAAGTTGCCCGAGAGAATACAGATGAGGCAAATTTCCTTGAGCAAACACTCAATAGATCTGTGAGATGTGCCAGGCAGGCGTTTTGGACGTATATGCTTTGGAGAGCTTTTCAGTGGAATAATTAATATTAAGCCGAGGAAGTGTGGCTCAATGTAACTTGTCGATAAACAAAAGAAATTATCTGTAATTCTTGCATGTCTGTCAATATGATCCGTTAAGAGATCCACATGGGAGATATTTAACTGGTAAAAGGCTGCGTGAAGTTAATATTAAAATTAAATAATATTAGTACTCGGAAATATATCAAATAGAAGTGAGGAAAAATACTTTGAGTCATTATTCGTCCGCAAGTTATGTATTTTGTTATATTTTTATTTTATTTTATTTTTTATCTATTTTGACTAACTCACAAGTCGATGACTAAGGTAGGCCTTGGTGTTGCCTGCTTTATAGTCAGCATACCACGATTAACATTACAATACGTTATTATGACATTCAGCTCATTATCATCACAATTACCTGGTATAGCCTATAGATTTTTAAAACATCGCTGATTTATATTAGTCCACATGGTGGAAAAATACGACCCAAAGTTCAGCTAAGTCACAACCAAGAGTTCTAAGGCTGAACTATTTTAAGTTTTCTTATTCAATAAACTGTAAAATTAACGAATATAACGAATAGAATCATCATCTGAAATTTAGTTTAGCTAATCACACAATAAATACATCGACCACATTGGTGCAAGGTTCGAAATGTTGCAGAAATAGCCTACAATAGGTAGTGAGAACTGGCATCTTAACTCAAACAAACTCAAACATAATTATTGTTTTTAAGGTTTTTTATTAGGTTTTTTTTTAGTGGAACAACCGAAATGGCATCGAATTTAAAGTAAAAGTTATTCTAGAAGCCAACAGCAACGAAGTTTATTTTATCAGTGTTACCAACACATACTCTCTCTCTCTCTCTCTCTGTCTCTGTCTCTGTCTCTCTCTCTCTCTCTCTCTCTCTCTCTCTCACACTCACACTCTCTCACACACACACACACACACACACACACACACACACACACACACACACTGACAGACACACACACACTGACAGACACACACCACACACTCACCCAACAATATTTCCACGCGTCACAGCCGATTCATCCCAACCTCCTATTCTTTCCACCTTTGACATTTTTTAGATGTAATCGTTTTAAAGCGTCTCCGGGCTTTGACATATATAACTTTAGCTGCGCTGTTACCGTCACCACCGCGGATCATTGGCTTTGGGGAAACGGGCAGGAAGTGGAAACATGATTCGTTCTAGCTTTTGGATGTGTGTGTGCAGCTTTTTAATCCTGCAGGATAACGCACCGTGGGAACCTCTGTCAGTCACACAACACGGGTTCTCTCCGGGACTAAATTGCAATAAAATATATAATGCATAATCTATTATACGCTGAAATGACTGCAGAACACTTTATTCGGCCTTTAAGCGCAGAGGAGAAATATATCATGCTGATTCACCACGCAATTTGCGTAAATTCGCATTTGGAAACCTCATCTTTACATTGATGCAGCTGCATTTTTTTCAAAGAAAACCCTCGAAATTAATTTGTTTCACGGTTTTATGCAAAGTTTTTATTTCAACTTTATTTGGCGTTGTTTAACCTCAGTGACAGCAAAACTTTGGAATTGTCAATATAACTGCAAATAATGCAGGGGATGTAAATAATAAATGTAAGAGTTTATTCCGCCGGGTTGTTTAGACTTAACTGTGTATTTACCCCTGATGTTTATTCATTTGTTCATTATTTAATATATTTAATAAGCTGTGATTAGTAACAAAGATGTTTCTGTGTTTGGGTGAATAAGGGGAAACGCACATATAGCCCAAATAACAAAGCTGGGCCCGCCATGTCACGAGTCAGTGACCAAGTTGTCCCCCATATCCCATGGTGCACCGGCTCTGCTGAAGAGTCCCAGGGCAAGACTGTGTTCTGGACAGTCAAATGACAATTTCCCTGTCGGGGGTCAACAAAATCGTGCCTTGATAATATTTGCAGACCTGGACAGATATCAACTTGCACCTGTGCGCGTGTGATGTGCACTGTGAGTCTGCCTAACCCAGTAATGTGCAGAACCACTGCACTGTTTGTGGATCAAGTTCAGCTTTTAGTCATGCTTTGTTAGCCCGGGTCTCTCTCTCTCTCTCTCTCTCTCTCTCTCTCTCTCTCTCTCTGACCCTTGCACCCCCTCGTCTTTCCTTCAAAGGGAAGAACGGAGCAGACCGTCTCACACAAGGCTCCAACAAATACAATAAAAAATATAAAGGCCCATACAACCTGCATAACAATACATTTCATAGTTGAAATAAAAGAAAAATACGTCAACACTCAATATTATCAGCGATCACTTTAATTAATTTAATTTCTTTACAACAATCGTTTAGTCTTAGGAAGGAAATTTTTACAAACAAAAACAGCGAAGTTGAACATTTTTGTTTTAGGAATTTCCAAGTATCGAATTTAAATACCCACAAAATTAAGAAATCTGTGGGAGTCTTAAGAAATATTTGTTTAAAAAAACATTTTCCACTATAATTCACTTGCATGTCACGTTTGCCAAAGTGGCAGCTTCCACCTAAACTGAAGATTTTTCTATTTTTCTTTTTTTTTTTTACGCAATATTGAAATGTTATAAGAGTTCACTTACATTTGCGAGCGCTCATATTAAGATTGTTATTGTTCGGTTTTTATCGGCCTTCCGGGTAAATATAAATACATAAACAACTTTTTATTTTTATTTTCAAGTGATAGTTTTGGAGTTTATGATGCAGCTAGACATGCAACTACTCCGTTCAGAGTAAAGTGTCTGCGTGGGAGTGGGATCAGAGCAGATGAGAACATGCAGATGAAGATAACTATAAACGTGTTAAACTTACTGTGCATTGCCGCGAACGGGTCGTGCTTACAATGAATCTCCATTGGTAAAGTGGGACTGAAGGGCCCCGGGGTCTTGAAGGTCTTGAAAATGCCACCGGACACCCAGCTTCAGTCTGCCACGACTGACAGACCGTGACTTCCAATGAATGGAAAACAGGATCAGCTCCCTTCAGAGAAAGGGGCTGTTTTTTTATCACATAAAAAAAGAAAACTTTAAATGACTGAGAAATTGGGACGAGCTGCGGCCAATTTGACCTCAAAGAATAATAAATATAGCAAAAATATATATGTATATATAAACGTGGAGCCTTTATTTGGAAAATAGGAGGTTTAGATGCGGAAGCAAAGGAGAAAAAAATGAATGGTTTCAAAAATATGGATCAGATACAGGCTCCCCCCTCATGGAGACGGGACACCACAGTGGGTCTGTTCTGGCGTCTCCAAACCCAGAGGAGGGAAACCACAGCAGTAGCGCTCATTCCTTCAGCCACTCTTCTAAACTGAGTCACCTCAGTCTGAGAGAGCACGAATGAAAAACTTCTCAAAAAACATGAAGAGCATTAGAAGTCGTCTTTTCCTCCCTTATTTTCTGTTCTTTCTTTTCTTGGTCCGCTGGTTGCGACCCCTCAACTGTTACTAAACCAGAGGAGGCTGCATGAACTTTCTCCACTCAGTCTGTTTGATTTAAAAATGCGAAATAAAATGAGAGAAAAAGAAAATACTTGCAAAAACCTAAAAAAAAAAATATTCGTTACAGATCCACGAATGGGTTTGTTTTCTTCTTCCAGGTTAGTGGCTGCACATTGTTGTTGTTGTTGTCAGAAATGGTCCTCGGTAGTTACCTTCACATTAACACTTGGTAATCTCCCATCAATAAAGATACTGAGAGCAGATGAGTGCTCGCATCTTGAAGTCTCATATCCACTATATCAGAAAAAACAAACAGACATATAAAACAGACAGATAAAAAAAAGCAGCTGTCTGGATGGAGTAGGCAGCTAAGGCAGATTTGAGAGTTGTTATCCCTTTGTATGAAGGAAAGGCAGCTCTCGGTCACTCTGTCTCTGCTGACCAGGACTCTCTGCGCAAACGCTCAGGACTCCCGGTTCTGTGTGTGACTTTTAGGACGAATTTCTTTGCCTTGAAAAAGAGAAAACAGTCCCGTCCAGGTTCAGAGGGTGATCTTTCCCGCCAGAGCCGCGGTATAGCTATGCACACACAGCCTTATATGGACTAAACGGAGAAAAGCTGCCTGCGCCCTGTGTCCAAGGAGGCGCACGCCGCGTTTCAGGACCTGCTCTCGTGCGGACAGCGCCCGCGCTCCCAACCCCCTGGAATTCTAACCTACACGCGCCGGCCACCTGCCCGTCACTCAGAGCAAAGCCAACCAATCACAACACGAGCACTGGGGAAACGTCAGCACCAACCTCAAACAGGCACGGGAGGGGGAGCTCTGTGATTGGCTGATGGTAATCCCGTGGGCCAATGACGCCGCGCATGCATTGTTGATCGACCAATGGGGAGCCTTGGCGGAGCGACGCAGGGCTCGGGGAGTAGATGATCATATGTTTAATTTCAATTAACGAAGTAAAAAACCTCATGCCTTCATACCCATTTGCGCTCGATTTATTCATGTCAATATTAAATAGCTAATTAAGTGAGTATTAAAAATGAGGCTTAGTTGCAGCAAGGTTTTCTAAATTAGGGAATACTCAGGAACTCAAACATTTAATGTTCATTTGTGTATTTTTGGTCAGTAAAATATAGGCTAATATTTAAACTAGCAGTTGAATACTTTGAGCTCCTTTTGCATTAAGTGACATCATATTGAGGTCAAATTCATCTCCAAAACCTGAACCTTTGTCCTCCTAAAACCACCTCCATTTCCAGGCCTACAGGAGTGAAACCTGTCAAGTGTTGTGAAAACAACTGGCACTGCATAATTTCCCTCTTTCGACACAATGTTATAAATCTTTAGCTTGGGGAGGATTGAGAAAAAGCATATGAAACATGCATTCCCACTCATTACCTAATTGACTGCAGATCCAAACGATGTCGTGTTTAATGAAATGCAATTGGTGAGCTCCGCATTACACTCTAAACTGAGGGATTCAATACATACTCGTCCCACCTGATTTGAGAGGGCATATCTAAGCCTCACCCCTGTAATATTAACCACACAAATAGCCTAAAGCATGAGCCAAATTAAAAAGCGTTATTTCCCTTCTTCATGTTTCTAGACATTTAATCATTTCAGTTGCTCGTTGTTTATACACGCCAGTCCTTGGATTAGTTAGGGCACAATCAGTCATGTGACACCTCCCTTTAACATATCTCATATGTATATATCTATATAAAATAGGATATTATTAAGAGGGTGATTCCCAATCTGCTAAAAATAGCAATCACAATAATTTTTAACCGATTCAGCTTTGTCTAAGCTTCATCCTTTTAACTATTACAGGCTTAATGTACCTCAAGGCTATACATCTCATCCAGAAAAGGTCAGTGTATGATATTATATTATATTGAATGTATTTAATATTTGCTTTTTAGTTGATTTCTTGCTTTGCGTTATTGGTTTCTTGCCTCTCATCCGTACTCGCACCTTTGGACTGGTAATCTGTTTGAGTGTGAGCAGATAATGACCCAAAGGACGGCTGCAAAACCCAAACATCAGCCTCAGTCAGACTCTCCGGTGCTCATTATACCAGCAGACATGTGTTCTGCTTACTTTAGTCATTGTTTTCCATTTAGAAATCATCTTAACAAAAACTGGGAGCTTTGGGTTTGCTTTTGGTTTCCCCCCTTTCTGTCCGAGGCTGTAGGCGTTCATCAAATGAACCACAAGGGGGCGTTCAATCTTGGGCTTTATTACCACACGCACATGCACTTACACACACACTTACAAATGCAACACTAACAGGAACTTTACTTCAACTTAACAATGTTCATGGTAATTTAGATATGCCCCAAACTGCACTAAAAACATAAATCCTGCAGGTCTATGTGTCACCACGTCACACCAAATCCAACATCAGCATCAGGATATGTGTTACTTCTGCTAAATAAGATCAAAACCACTCAGACTTCTTCTTATCCAAGGTCTTCAACAATATGGTTTCATAAATCTTCACTGATTTCATGTTAATCCACTGACAGTAAAGTAGACCTCGAAACTCGCACTAGCCTAATCCTCATTCATATTTTACATCTCTTTACTGAGTATTCATGAAACAGGCCTCGTATTAATCTGACAGACAACAAATCAGATTGATTTTGTTTTCGTGATAAACTAAAATAATAATAACGCATATAAAGTTACCGCATTGCAATGTGGTTGGAGGAAATGTCGTTTTGTAACCTTCTGGGGCCTTGCATAAAAGTTGGAACCAATAGGCTGATTTAGAAAACAAGAAAAAAAAGAAAGAAAAGAAAAACCTAGTTATTTTTCTTTGTGAATAAAATGCATCTTTTTATAATTAGAAATGTCTGAATTCCATGCCTAAATGACTTTTTCCAGTTGAAATTAATAAATGAATAAATAAATAAATAATTGAAAATAAATAAATACCCTATTTTGGAAGACTTATGCAGAGTATTACATTCTTGAGGTCTCCAAAAAAATACTATTGTTATAATATTATTTTTCTCATTGTTTTCGTTTCCCCTCGTTTTCCTCATGCAGCCAAAGTCTTTCTTTTTTTTATTGAGATATAGACACAAGCGTTTTCTCCTCACAGTAAATTGCAGTCGTCGCCCTTGTCTCTCCGATTTGCAAATTAAATACATAAGCAATTAAAAAATCCAAACACAATCAATCATGTATACAAATTGTTGTTGCTTTAGGGTTTGAAATTTGGAGAAAACTTCCATCAGGGTAGGACGACTTTAATCCTGGGGTCCAAATCCATTACCATATTTCATTACCTCTCCAGTGTTAGAAATGAGAGGGTGGGAGGGTGGAGGAGGAGGAAGATGAGGGTGTGCACTTTTTAAAAACATTAGTAAGAATGTGGTTGTGCTGTGATAATCATTTGGAGGCAAATTGGAGGTTGTGTTGTTGTTTAAGTGTTCCCTCTTCCTATCCTCTCCTTTCCTTTCCTTCCTTTCCCTTCCCTCCATCCACCATGAAAGCTCGGCTGTTTTGCTTTTTGCGCCTGAGTCTCGAAACGAAAAAGCAATGAAAAATTAATAGCGCATGTTAACTCCACCAGCTCGTTTATTACACGCCCGCTGACTGTAAACATAATGAGAAAGCTCCCGTATCTCTTCTTAAGTTTTCATTTGGTTGTGAAATATAAAAGTCATAACTAATAAATAAAATATATGTAGTGGAGAGTGAACCTTCTAAGACTTGTGGGGTGGAACTCGTCTTGGTTGCCTAGTGAACAGGTAAATCAGGCTGACTGCCTCTCACACGCACAGGCCTCATCAAATGTTGTCATTTGGTGCGATGATAAGGCAAAGGAAGACCATGTCTGTCATCTGTCAGGGGGGATATAAGACCGTCCTGGTCATAACATCACATCCTGCCTTGTGTTTTTGATAGGGCACTTGAGGTCAGAACGAATGTAGGCTATATGCCATATGAGGTCGTTCCTCTTTCTTTCTTCCCCCGCCCTTCCTTCCTCTCCGATGTCTCGCTCTAACAGCGCGTCTTCTGCACAGGTCTGCACAGGTCTGATTGCACTGCGCGTCAAATGGATCGAAATCCAAACACCAACTGCATAAGGTGAACAAATTTGGCTTTTACGCACAGTCCTTTCCCACAATTTGGTCATAATTCCCTTTTTTTTAAAGAAACTGTAATCCCATAGAGAGGTACATTTGCAGATTTCTTAGACGATATAAAATCAAAGGAGGTCAAGGTTCAAAGATTTTGATAGTATGCGGTCCAGAAGTGACTTGAGTGTAATTTTTTTCTCATTATTAGAATAATAATCTCACGTCAGTATCTACCCACTGTCCCACTTGCAGTCAGACTGACATGGCGGCAGTGCTTATTGGAAGGAACCGACCTGCGCACTTTTCTGCACGGTCAACCTGCAAGGCGGGAATAAAGGGGTCTCATTAGATCCACGTTCATTCTCACAGATCTCCTTTGTAGCCCCGGCACGTATTTTAAAGTGAGAGGAAATGGAGAGGCTGTAGGTATAGGCTCTGGGCCCCAAAGACTTGTCACAGGAACAGGGGAGGGCCTCCTTTAAACTCTGATTTCCTCTGTGGTTAAAAGGTTATTATCCAATTGCAACAAATCCCAGTTCTTTCAGCATTTATCAGGGGTTAGGCCCACTCCACAAAAGGCTGCTAAAGAGGTATTATTTGTCTTACATACTATAGGCGCTATTTCATGAGGAATTTCCACTGAAGGCTGGGCACTTGCAAATTTGTGTGTCAACGTGACGTTATCTGAACAGACTCCTTCTATGCCAGAATAGTGTGAATGTCATGAAAATCTCCCTAAGCACTGTCTGTTTTCTGTTTAAACATGTTTGGGAAAAGTTTGGATAGAATGCATTACTTTCCAAATCATTTACCACGCATATAGAGTGGTAATCTATAATCTATATAACACCCTGCAATTTATCACTTACAGGGTGTCCAAAGAAACTATGAAATAGATTTTTTCCACAATGCAAAATATCCTTAAGAATCTGATAACCTGCCCCCAGATTTTAACGACAAACGACGTTTTATCAATGCAGTCGCAGCAGGCAGCAATATGAAATGATGTGATATCCATTGGGTGCCATAACAAGGTCGATGGTCTGATCCACTGCTGTACCAGACCCTGCTGTTTTATGAATAGGAGAACCTGTTGAATATACTAACACAGACACGCAGATGACTCTGGTCCTGTTTTCTTGGATGAATTTGGGCCCGACACGATGAGCAACTTTCACTTCTGAACCACAATCTAACAGATAAAAAGGTCCAGCTGAATCACAGTCATTCATCATTAAATACTCATTCACAAATGTCCAACTAAAGATTAAAATTCAAACTTTACAAACACGTGCATGGACATTCGCTGTATTGGTCCCACACATAAAGATAATATTGCACAAAGAAACACAGACAAGACCTAAAAAAAAACCTTCTATAAACGATCAAATTTACACAAAACTTAGCAAAGGTGTAAATACGTCTCCAGACATTACTTGTCGTGTCTTTTACAAATCTAAATCTGGGTTAAAATATATTTCTGTCCTTCTCATTCCAAAAGTTGTCGTCGCTGGTCCACATGTATCCTAATGTTACTGAACTCCAGTCTTTAAAAAACTCGACGATTTAGTTAATAAAGTTTACTTCCAGCTCTTCCCATTGTCTCACCATTGAAGACAACTTTCTAAAAGTTCGTATAGCGCCACAAATTGCTGCGCACCGCACGCATAGTTGAAAACAGAACCTTCACAGCCTAATAAATAAAACTTCTCTTAATAATGGAATACAAGTTTTGTTAGAAAAACTATCAACAACCATACATGTCTGAATGTATTTACAGGTTCAACACAGATAATTAATTAACTTCTAAAAGTGAAATTTGACTCATCTGAGCTGGTGAGACCCTACCTGCTCTCCCAAGCCGCAGTGCAGGACTCTTAGGCCCCTGGTCCATGTTACCCGGGTGGAACAAGGGGAAGCGATGGAGAGAGAGAAAAAAGGAAAAGAACAAAAACTTTTTTGTCTTATGTCTCCCTTTCTTTCTCTCTCTCTCTCTCTCTCCCCCTCTCTCACTTGTTTTTTTTTTTTTTTCGTCCTACAGTACTTTTGGGGCGAGCTGTAGGTTGAAATAATTCGACCCTTCCGCTCCCTATTGCACTCCCTGCAAGTGTTCAGTCAGCTGCAACTAAACGCTTTAGGTGGAAAAAAGGCTTCGGGGGGAAGCGTGAAATGATCACGCCGAGTAAAAGAGCCGCGCTCTCAATGTGCGCCCATGTCCTTTCCTTTTCCTGCACGAGCTTGCATGCACAAGTGCTATACACGCACACACGCACGCCTTAACACGCGCTTACATGCACGCACGCGGCCACGCATACATAAACACAACTTACAACACTCTTCCCTGCAGGGCCGCGCCCCCTCACTCGCATCTGTTACCAAGTTCCACTTTACTAAACTTTCCCGCCCCCACCCCTGTCTCCCTGCCTCTGCCTCCCTTTTCTCCTTCTCTCTCACGGTTGCCTCTTCTCATCAGGGACAAATCTTA
>JAPTYR010000001.1:10462315-10473314 GCA_029814505.1 Siphamia roseigaster | reverse complement strand
AACCACCAAAAAAAAAACCCCAAAAAAACCAGAAAACCTGAATCTTACCAATTATCTGGTCTTTTGTGTTGTTATGTGCTGTCTCTGTTTGTAACGTACTTTGTTCTTAACACTGAAAACAAAACTTCGGGGATATAGAGAAAGATCTCATGCAGTATGAAAAAGCTTTAGGTTGTGTATTACATGCTTACTACATCAGGTGCGAATGTAGAAAAAAAGACCTTCGAAATGCAGACTGATTTGTACGTCCGTGTGTGTGTGTGTGTGTGTGTGTGTGTGTGTGTGTGTGTGTGTGTGTGTGTGTGTATGTGTGTGTATGTGTGCATGTGTGCATGCAGGTGAGCGCATTTCTGTCCTCTGAGTGCAGACTGATCAATAGTAATTGGGTTGAGTGTCTCAGGCCTGTTTCTGTCCTTTGTACTGTGGGCCTTTTGTAGGTTGACACAGGGCTAGAAGAGAAAAGGGGACAGGAGAGAGAAAGAAAAGAGGAAAGAAGAGGGGGGGTGAGAGAAAATGGAGGATGTTTGCAAGTCGACGAGCATGACCGACTCCCTCAACCAAATCTCCGGATATTTATTCAGCATTACTCACTAATCTAAAAAAATCTTCCTCCCTTTCTGCCTCTCCTCCTTTTCTTTTCATTCACACACCGTACTGTAGAGAAGGTGTGTGTGTGTGTGTGTGTGGGGGGGGCTTTCAGGGAGGGTATACTTCAGGATGGTGTTAAAGAAGTGTGATTAAACAGAAAGATAAGTTGTAAAGATGGTATTAAGAGGCTTCTCGCCTCTCCTGGTATTTTTCTGTCTTGCTTACAAACACAAGCGAGCTCCCAGCGTACGTATCTCTTCTTTCCCTCCCCTCGCTATTCTGTCTCTTTTATGACTTCCATAAAAGCAATGTGTGTTGAGTGAGGGCGGCGAGCTCCAGCGGTATTAGCAGGGAGGCATTAGGCATAAACTCTAAGGTATATTAAAGCAACGGCCCTGTTGTTCATATAAACACGCCAATTCAATTTAGCCTGCCCCACGGGGAATGGGATTTCAGCAACTACCGAGAGAAGGGGAAGGGAGGGAGGGAGGCAGCAGGAGTGGTGGATGAGGTAAGGCGAGAGGAGAGGATGGGATGAAGGGATCTAGGGGTAGAGGAGAGATACAGGAAGAGGGAATAAGGGAGGTGAGGAAGAAAGGGAGGGGCAGAAAGCGAGGGAGAGGTCATGCAAAGATGTGTAGTGTGGCATATGGGTACAGGATGGTGGCTAGTTTCAGAAATTCATTAATCTTGCATTAACTACCATGACGTAAGCACCTGTGTGTTTTGTAATGTGTGTATGTGCGTGTACATGCATGCGCACTGCGAGTACCACACACAATGGCAGGAAGAGAGGCTGCCCGCGTCTTGGCTGCTGCACGCTTGGACAGAGCGTTATGTGGGAAACCCTACAGTTATATTATTCAATCCAAATTCAAATGGGCTTGTCAGGGAAGCACCCACTTTTTATTACCTGTCAGAAAAACCAAGGGATGGACAGAGCAGCGGGGAGAAAATTAAACGACAGTAAATAAGACCCCCTATCTCTTTCCACTCTCCCCCTGCCAGTCTGCCATTCCTGCTCCTGCGTTGTATTTTGGAGGCGCACATACACACACACATTTGCCGATTTTTGACAGCATGTTTGTGTTCGGCTCATCCCGTAGTTTACCTTAAACAGGTTTTATCTGTCAATCAGATGCAGGAAGACCTAATTATTTCGTTCATCACTGAATACAATCTAAAGCCAATATGGGATCAACTGAGCCAAGAGCAAGGCTTGATGTTAAATGGAAGGTCTGTCACACGTTCAACGGAATGGGTTTTATGCACATTGGAAGGTTTCTAAATGAGGAATCATGGGAAATCGAGGGCACAGGAATTAGAGTAAAGGTGACGAATGATGAGAGTTCGAGGGGCGGGTTGAGGTTGAGCCGTGCATGTGGAGAAGCGACGGCGGTGTTTCCTCCCATATTACAAACACGCTGATCACCCAGGACAGCCTCCTCCTGTCTTCCCCTTTTCAGCCAGGCATAACCTCTGCCATCTGTCCTCCCCCCTCCTCTTCTTTTCCTCTTCTTTTCTTTTAACCCTGTCCTCTTGTTCTTGCTTCTTCCTCTCCCTCCAGACCCACATATCTGTGCTTTTAGGGCGTATCTTGTGGCATTCACACAAATGTGATGCATGTAGTGTTTCCCAAGACAAGAGAATATTCCTGCATCTGTCTGTTGGATAGGATGGTCAAAGTATGGCTTTTGAAGAAAACCAAAACAAATTGAGACTCGTTCGTTGAGTGTCTTCTTTTTTAGAGTTGGGAAATAAAAGAATATAGAAGTATTAGTGTCTCATTTTGCTGCATCTTTTGGTATTTTTCATAAAAGCAATGAACTCATACGGAAGTTGTTGTCAATCTGTCTTAAGGAGACATTGAGGTGCAATTTTTTTTGTTCTTCATTCCTTCTCAGTTGTCAAATCCTCTGAAACTGACGCCACAGTGCAGTGAATAAATACATAATTCCTGCATTTTAACTTCTGAGAGGTATTTTATCTTCTTCAGTTACACAGTCATTGTGACATATCACAGATGATTGTCAACTACTGAGATAAAATCATTAAACGAATCACTCAATGATTCCCAAATTCATTCACACAGAATATTATACAATTTTACAGTTTCCATCATATGGCATGGCTTCATTGTACCTACTGTTGTATTCCTCTCTAGTGATGTAAAGTAATCATCATTAGGATTTTTGTTTCTCCAGTGTCATTTACAGAAATTGGAAGTCGTACAGCATATTTAGTTTTTTGGTTAAGTCTGGTTTTTGACAATGGATTTTCAGATTTTGGTCACTTTAAATATTTCTGTCTTTTTTATTTTTTACTCACTCATCATTATCACCTGTGATTTATTTAATGCTGAGTTCATCCCACCTTCACTCCAGCTCTTGAGTTCCCTTTTTGTTCATAACAAATGACCTGATTAATCTATATCTGACCCACAAATGATCATTAATCACTGATGATTACAGATTCTTTACGAAAGTATTTGGCTGATGTTTCTGATCACAGTATTGAGCCTCATAATAAACAACTGAAAACAATTGTTTAAACAAGATAGAATTGTTTCACTCTTAATACATGGACAACAAAAATAACAATGAAAAAGTAACAATGCTAAATATGAACTAAGGCAAGTTCAGTTTATGGAACTTTAAAAAAAAATGTTCTGTAGTTGAAGCTATAGGAAAAATAACAAGTATTTCTATTACTTTCTCTGTCAAATCTACCACCAACTTCCAACCTTGCCATGTGAAAAGGACAGCTGGATGCATTTATAGACTGTATTTGAAAGGGGTGATAAAAGAGCCATATTAGGAGCTCCTCTTCTAATCCTCTATTGTTCTTTGTCTGTCCCCTGTCCCACAGCGGGGCTGCTCTAATTAAAGACTAATAATTGTATTGTTTTATAAAGCCTATGGAGACAGAGATTCTGCTCTTCAATCATTCACTCTCTCCAATGTACCCTGCCCATCGAGGGCTATCTCACTGGATGAAGTCTGGAACACACTGACTGTTGTGGGAAGGTGTGTGGGTGCGAGCTGTGCACTATACAGTAGGAGGAGGAAGGGAAAAGCCAAATCTAAATTAAAACTTTAAAGCACTATTATTTAATTACCCCAAAGGCTGTGGATTTGAAGGATTGAAAGGTGGCTTTGTTACTTTTTGTGTGCGTGTATGTGTGAGAATGTGTGTGTGTTGTGTTTGCTCATGCAAACGTGTGGAGCTGTCCAGGATTATTTCAGTTTTTCAATTTTCCCCTTCTCCTCCTTGTGTGTGTGTGTGTGGGCGCCGGCGTGTGCGTGTGACTACCGTGCAACCCCTTATTGGTTGCCCTTTCTTGTTGCCCCTCCTTCACTTTCACTCTCCCCACACACACATGCATGTACACATGCTGAAGCGCCGGCAGATAAAAAGGCATTATGGTAAATTCCACTTAATGACAATTTTTTAATTTGGAGAACAGGGCCTGCTGAATGGAGCTTAATTACCGGGGCCAAAGATCCCTCGGAAAAATAACCCCCTCGACGTGCCCAACCTGCCCGATAATGGAACGCGCCGCAAAAATGCCTCAGATTAACCAACGCCGTTTATCTACCCTCACCCCTCCCTTTCCCCTCTCTGTATAATAACAAAAATAACAATCATGAAAATTCTATCTGCCTCCCAGCCCCCATCACCCCACTTCTCTTTCCCGTCCTCCCGCCTTTCCGCCCTCCCGCCACTGCCTGGCTCACTCCCGCAGGAGGAAATTCATCAAAATGAAATTGAGGTTGCAACTCACTGGTTTTATTAAAATATATTTGCCCCTTACAGACATTGTGTGTTAGTGTGTTTCACTGCACAAGACAAAAGGGACACCCAGAATAATTTGGCCAGTTTTTATATCACTGATATTTTCTGTGTTTGCCCGCCTAAGTATGACCTTAGCTGTAAAACACAAACACTTGTTGACTGATTTTCCTATTGTGAATCTTTTGACTTGATTAAAACTCTAAACGAATCTTCCATTAAAACTGAATATTTAATAATGCCGTTACTTGCAATACTTTTTTTTTGTTGAGTCACTATGTAAAACAAACTGATAAGTATATTAGGTATATATAAACTTTGTCTAAACTTGATATACTAATGTTAATTATTTTCTATGTAATATCTGTCATTATTTTTAACAATGTTTCCCAGAAAGCATTTTGTAGTTTGTACTCTTCGATTATGTTTCGCCTCCGAATTCAGTTCCATTTTACTTTTGTTACAGTATAACTGTTCAATGCAAATTTGCCGAAAACCATCTGTTTCCTTCTAGAAATCAATTTTGATAAATGCAAGTATATTAAGTTGAAGTACAAGACAGTGATGTGATTGGACACTGTGATGTATTTTATCCTTTTGATAATAAATGTGATTTTGAAGCACTTTGCTATGAAGAGCTACAAGTAGAAAAAAAGCATAATTAAAAGTGAGATCCAGATCCTCCACGGTTTTCATTGTCCTGTAATGTGTATAAGACACAGACCAACCATGCATGTTTGTGGTAATTGAAAAATATTATTCAGATGATGTGGTGAGAACAGCAGAACTGGTCACGAATCAGGACTGTGTGTTTTAATAATTCAGTTCCTGATTATCAACTGATAGAGATACATTTTGCGTCTGAATTGAGGATCTCCACTTAAAAGACGGCGAACGGATATTAAAAAGACACAATGGCTACCTGTCCTCCGTCAAACCCACAGGCGTGAACCGGCTTGGTTTTGGTTAACTTCGACATGGTTCCGCAGTACACAAACACACACACAAACACACTTGCTCACTTTTCTTGGCCTTCGCTGGTCCCTGTTGTTGTGTACCCTGATTGGGCCATGTGGTTGCCATGCGGTTGCCAGGCCGCGCCCCTGCTGCGTGGTAATTGGTGTCTGTGATGTTGCCACGTGGCGGCGGTGCTTTGACTGACAGGTTTGGCCACCTGCCCTGCCCTGGCTGCCAACAACGAGTGGAAGAGGGTAAGTGGGATGGGAGGAGGTGGCATGAGCTGGCAGGGGGTGAACCCTCAGCGTGTCAGGGGGGCGATGGATAATCAAAGATGAAATGTGTGATGGCCAAGCACAAGGCAGATTCAACAGGGACCCGGGTGATGGCATCTGCCTGCATTTCGCCTGTATTTTACAGTGCGACACTGGCAATGTCATCTGTAAAGTCAATGTTCAAATATATTTGGGTTTGCATTTGCTATATGTTGTATCCCAATTAATGATACCATGGTTATATAATTAAGAAAGCTTCTTGGATTGTGATCAAGACAGATGTCCAGCATCTTGTAGCAGCTTGGCTTTGCTACTCAACCAGATGCTGTTGTAAAAGGGGATTTGGTTCAGGTTTGGTCTTTTTTTTTGTATGATTGTGAAATTTTAGCTGATGATAAGTCATCATACAAATAATTACAAATAATATTTTATAATTTTCTGTGTATATTTTTAATACATGCAACTTTTTGACCATGAATACTGGAATGTGTAAAGACAGTGAGTCATTCATAGTGACATCAATCATAATGGTGTAGGTGGGGGGTGCATCTTGCTCATTAAATGGATACTTTTTCAATAAATAAATAATTTTCCAGAAAATAATGTTTTACAAAAGATTTTGACTGAGTCTATGACGAGAAATTGACCCATGAAGATGTAAATAACACCGTAGATTGTCATCATCAACCACACCAAACCTGAAATTCAGCAGCCATGCAATTAATAAAAATGACATTTCTGTTTACCTTTTGGTCTTTGCAATGTTAATATCTACCCATTTAAATGCAATTGGTGAAATATTAAAAGTTAAGTGCTTGGAGATGGAACTGTTGGTGGTGCTATTTCTCCACTCAGTTGTCATTAAACCATCACAGAAGAAAGAGGTGCAGCCAGTTGAACCTGGTGAAAAAGGATATGGAAGTGGTGATAGGAATATTATTTCTACTTTAGTCCACCCAAGTGTTTTGATTCTGATGATTATGCAGAATCATCATGATCTCCACAAATAATCATTTCTGGTGACTATGTAATAAGTATCACAGACATGGGCTTTAAAGACCCAGTGAAGTGCTTTGAGCTGTCAGATGGGTTTATACACCTACTCTGTATTTTTGAATATTTATACATCTGTTATCTTTTTTTTTTTTTTTTTTTAGTTACGTTTCGGATCTGCTTTGTTCCCCACCCTCTGTCTTTCTACTTTTGTCTGTCTGCCTAACAGAGAGATCAGTAAAGATGGGCAAAGAAAGAGCATGTAATGAAGCCAAATGAAATCCGCTGTTTTAATCTATAATAGGCCTGTACAGTTATTGATCTATTCCCTGTACATCTACACATACTCACACCCACACTCACACAGCATGTCTCCTATATTGCTTTTTGCATCTTTTAGCCTCTCTATCTAATTTGCCTCCTTTCTTTTATCCTTTCCCTTCATTACTACTGTAACCAGGATTCTTCTACCTGCATGCAGTCTGTTGTCTGTGTGGTCTCATATTCATCCAGCTTCTGTTTTTTGTGTTGTAATATTTCTCGGCCAGTACCCACGCATTTTCATCCTCTTCTCTTCACTCTGAGCCCCTATCTTCCTCTTCCTCTCAGTGTTCATGTTCATCTCACTTGTTCCTCTCCTCTTTTGGCCTTTGTGTTCTAGACCCTTATCCAGACTTTTCTGTCCCACAAAAGAGCAGTGAAAAGCTGCGTGCGTGCGTGTGTGTGTGTGTGTGTGTGCGCGTCTGACTTAGCCAACCTTTTGGTGTGTTTAACCTTGCAGAGGGCAAGGGTGATGTTACAAAGGAAGCACTTTTTTTTTTTTACTACACACACAGATAAACACATACACACACATACAGCCTGCACACTCCCGCCCACCCTCACCATTGTCATGTATAGTGTTGCTAATCCGGCCCTGTCGCTTCAGTATCAAACATAACCTCTATTTGGGGGGGCAAGGCCTCTTTTTCCTCTTCCATTTTGTGTTTGTGTCAGTGTGTGTGTGTGTGTGTGTGTGTGTGCGCATCGGTGTGTTAATGGGCCTAGTCAACAGCATGGTACAATGGGCGGGCTGGCTTGGGATGCCTGTTTAAGTGTAGGGACAGGAAAAGGGGGATAGGAGTGAGGCGGGCTGGTCTGAGGCTTTGATGTGGCTGTACCACAGGGAAGAACAGCTTGTAGATGACACACAAACACGCATTGTTGAAAGTGGTTAATGGCTACAGTTTAGGATGGATGTCAGGTGCCACGTTGAAGGAAGGGTGTGTGTCTCGTCCTCTGGTTATCAAACTTAAAAAGCGCCCAGTCTGTCCCATGAGAGGACGGTCCTCTAATATTCTCTGCCCTTGCATTCGTGTGTGTGTGTGTGTGTGTGTGTGTGTGTGTGTGTGTGTGTGTGTGTGTGTGTGTGTGTGTCACCCCAGGAGAGCAGGGTGTTCATGGTTCATTAGCCACACGTACACTTCTGTTCTCACTGGTAGAAGAGGGACACATTCAAAGCACACATACACCAGTTCATACACACACCAAATATTCCTCTGTTTTGTTCTGTTCTGCCGGCTCTGATGAACTGGCACGCAGCCTCCTCCCCTCTCCTCCTCATCTTCTAGTAATCAGGGTACCTATGAGACAGACAGGTAGCATCTGTCGCCTTCTCTCCCCTGATTCTTCCTCCCTCTCTTTCCTTCTCCCCCTCTTCTACTCCATTGTGCTGAATTTCTCTCGACGACCAAGTGATGTGATAATGTACGGCTTGTCCTGCAGAATCTGTGCAGCCCCTAGAGCAGGCAGTACTGATGCTTCCACACAATTTTCTGTGGATTTTTCAATTACTGAATGCACACAATCGCAGTTTGTGATTCTCAACTCCCTGGTTTTCATCTTTCAGCACCCTCTACTCCTGCTGAGGTATCGCGCCTGTTTTTTTTTCCTGTTTGATCTTTGGACTTGAACCTCTAAGATCGCTGTGAGCATTTTTTACAGCTTTGCTATCTGTTTAAAGATGAACAGTTGCAGTCAACATGGCAGAGGCCTCTCTAGAGCCTGTTCAGCTGCTCCGTGAAGCCGCTGCCATCTGCTTATTCAGCTCCAGACTCCGTCGGATCTGCTGGGCCACGATGAAGCAGCTCTAATGGTTTGGTTTTGAGCAGGGCCTCAAGGTTGATTAGCATATTTTCAGCCAGTGGTACAGACTACAGCCCCCCACCTTCTACTCTCCTCCTCCATCCTCTCCTCCACCCCTCCACCCATGTGTTTGATTCCTCGGCCGTGACAAAGAGCTTCACCCTTTATCCGTGTGTGTGTTGGTGAGATGGGGGGCCCTTAGATTAAGGGAAAGCTTCCTGCTCTTTATTTGGGGAGTCCCCCCGGGAGGCGCTTTGGGAATGACTTTCGTTGAGTCACTAACGCCTCTTCTCTCACACAAATACACACCTTTTAACCATTGACCTGGCTGCTGGTTGTTGTGTAACTCCAAGTATGTGTGCATGGACACACATCATACTGAGGCCCCCCACCCTGTTCAGTGCTGCAGAGGTCCACTCCTTCATACTACAACAACCAAAACTAACTAAAATAACTGAGGTGGGAGCCTCAAGTGTGCAACAATACACTTTCAAATGCATACCCGTTTGTCTGTTTTATGAATTTATGGTAAATTTGTGCACTGATTTGTGGTGTGAGTATGAAGCACAGGAAAGTGTTCAGCTTTAAAAACTATACAAGAAAACCTACTTGAAGATTTCAGACAGAACTACCACACACATGTCAGATATATTAACCCATAAACTGATGTCTGTGGTTGTTATTTCAGGAAAAATAAACTGAAGATAAAACCTAACCATAGCCATAATAAACAGAGCAACAGTCACAAGTTTTTCTCAACTGAAATAAACCTTTTTTTAAAGTGAATCAGTTTCTTTTGTCACTACGCATTTACTCCAGAGTTCATTTTAATACTGTGGGAAAATGAGGGGAAAAAAAGAGAAAAGCCTTGTCCAAAAGCAGCATCCCCTGGTTCCCATGATCTATAGGACGAGGTTCCACTGTATGAAGAATAGGCTGGTTAGGATGTACTGGCTGGGGTAGGGGTCTGTCCCTGGACTCACGGTATGGACTTCTTTTATGATAATAGATGAGCTTAAAACTGAATATGCATACTCAACTAGGATAAGTCATGGGCTATATAGTAAACGTGCGTTTTCCCAAAATTAAAGGCTGCTCAGGACCTAAGTCTACCTTGGTTTTCCCTCTGTTGCCATTCAGAGGATGCACCCATATGGGACATTGGAATGATGCTAAGTTGTTTAAATTGAGCTCAACTGGACTCACAGGCTTTCCTTGTAATAATGTTGATGACGTTGTATTGCTTACATTTGTGCTTTTTTTGTGTTTTTGGAGTTGAAGGTCATGGCAGAAAGAAGCCCCATCCAAACAGCAGCCATTTTAATTTGTTTGACAGAGAAGAGAGGTGATAACCTCCTCTGCAACCACACACCCAGGGAGGAGATGGGGATAAAGAGAGGTGCAAAAACAAGTAGAGAGAGAAAGCAAAAGGAGGGCTGAGCAGAATAGCGATAAGGTGGAGATGGAGAGAGAGGGGGAGTCAGAGAAAGAAAGGAGGAGAGAGGGGTGGAAAGGAGAGCGGTAATATTTGATTATGGCTCAAGGCTGTGTGTTTGTCCAAAGGCTAAAGACTGTCAACCAGCTAATCGCGGAGGTCGATGCGTGGGTGTCTCTGTATGCATTTGTGAAAGCATGTGAGTCTGTGTGGGTCATTGCTACCAGCACATAATTTATGCTGAGTACACGTGTCTGTGTGTTTCACTGTGTGTGTTTGTGTATGTTACAATATCTGGATGTCAGTTACACTTCTGTGGGCCTGAGGAGAATACAGTGGTCTCCCACAGGGCACTGTTAGTGCCACTCTCATACAGATGCGCTGGGCTGCCACTGTGTCAGTTTCACTGTGTGTGTATGTGTGTGTGTTTCCCCTACAGGAAGCAAAACTGACTCCTCCAAGGCTTAGAATTCTTAATAGGGCTGGATATGGTTTAGAATTTATCAGATGTTTATTTGCTTTAGTTCTTACATCATCTTTGTCTCATTTCATCAATATTTATTTATTTATTTTTTAAAACAACAAAGAAAGTCAATCTGTAAGCTCTTTTTAACACCTTTTTTATGATCCTTGTTGTGACAATGACATCTAACCAAACAAATGCACAATGTCACTTTTGAAATATTTGTAAATTACATTGAAATGTAAGTAGGCAATTCCAGAAATGTCTTCCTTTTTTTCTGTCAGTAAAATGCCAGTTGTGATGGATGGATGGATGGATGGATGGATGGATGGATGGATGGATGGATGGATGGATGGATGGATGGATGGATGG
>JAPTYR010000001.1:10396576-10410600 GCA_029814505.1 Siphamia roseigaster | reverse complement strand
TGATTGATAGTGACTGATACTGCCCCCTGGTGGACTAATGTATAATACAGCGTTTGGTACAGGAGTTGGTATGGTCAAATATAATTAATAAATGTTCGAATATATTCGAATATCAATATTAATTATCAAACGAACTTCGAATATAATTTTCAGGCAAATGTCAAAGCCCTAGTGCAGACACATGAGAGTTGGAGGCAATAGCAATATTTAATTGTAGCAAATACTTACACCTACGGGTGTTGGTTTGACTATCTGCTTCATTTCATGGATGCATTTTGTCTACAGTTGTATTTGGATCCTTCAAGTTTTCAGTCTTAAAAATATTTTTCTCCTTAAAAGATGGATGTTCAATGCAGAGTTGCACTGCTGAAGTGAGAATCTGAGTGGAATCAATATAAGAACTGACCTGTTTCTGGCCTTGTAATAAACAGACACTGGCAGAGGACCTGCCTGCTGTGTAAGTTATTGCTGATTTATCACTGTTAATATTTCATCCTTTCTCATTGAGTTCAATTTATTACCTCTGCCAAAGAGGTTATGTTTTTGCCGGCATTGGTTTGTTTGTTTGATTGTGTACAATATAACTCAAAAACTAATGAACGGAGTTTGCTTAAATTTTTAGGGAATGTTAAGGATGGTCAAAGGAACAAATTAGTAAATTTTGGTGATGATCCGGAAGAAAAAACTGCCATTATCCAAAAAGACAGTTTAGTGAATAACTACGGAACTAACTAGAAAAAAAGCACTCGGAGAGCGCAGACCTCCGCCAAGCAGCGCAGTTCCCCCCTCCATATTGGGATTTCCACCTAAAATAATAGTCCTACAATTATTTTGTCTCCATCTTTAAATTTCTTGACCATGAAAATATTCCTCTAGATAGTGGATTCATGTTGATATCATTATTAGTTCAGTAGTTATTTTCTAAATTGTCTTTTTCGATAATGACGGTTTTTGGATCATCACCAACATTTTAATCCTTTGTTCCTTTGACCATCCTCAACATTCCCTGAAAATTTCAACAAAATCTGTTCATTAGTTTTCGTGTTATCTTGTACACAAACAAATCAACAAACAAACATGCCGACGCCAGCAGAAACATAACCTCCTTGACGGAGGTAATAATGATATCAACATGAATCCACTTGCTAGATGTACATTTTCATAGTCAAGGAATCTAAAGATGTAGACAAAATAATTGTAGGACTGGTATTTTAGGTGGAAATCCCAATATGGGGAGAACGAGCTGCTTGGTGGTGGTCTGCGCTCTCCGAGTGCTTTTTTTTTCTAGTATTTTCAATGTGGCTGTCATCCTCTTGGCTTCAGAATCTGCTGGTCTGGGGTCTGGCTCAGTTCTTTGTTGTGCATACACGCACGTATGTGTAATATGCAACATTTTATTTATGTGTTGTTTTTTTGCTTTCATTACCATGCAATGTGATGTGACATGGCCGTTCTTAGAGCTGCTGTGTGAGAGCAAACTGCATTTTTATGGTTTATTCAGAGTTTCAATTTTAGCTTTGTTCTCTTTTGTATGCTCACTAACTGAAGTGGATCATATGGGAATATCCCACAAATCTGTAGTTTTGAAATTTGAAGTACCATCAGACTGCTGCAAAAAAGTAGTTATACTACTAGTTTAAGAACATGCACTTCATTACTTTCCAATGCTGATGTTGTTTGTTGATGTAAGCTGCAAATGTGTATATTTATTTTATTGTGATGGAAACACACACACATTGATCTTGAAGTCTGTTAAGAGCCACAACCTTTAGATACATTGATATTTTTTGATTATGATCACTGTAACAAACAAATACACATTGTAAATAAAAGATGAGTGGTTTTGCATTCTGGATGTAAGATTGACATGATGTACATGAGAGGAAACCAAATGATAAAGAAGCTCAAAACATTATCATGCTGAGCTTTATCAGCTAAAGAAAATTAGGTTATGCATGTGAAAACATTTGCATGAATTGAGTACAAAGAGGCCTAACCTGTAGAGTATAATAAACACACATCCTCTGAATGGATGTTCTAGTTCTACAATGACAGGAGGACAGAAAAACAGATACAGTGAAGTGAGAGTAGGCGCATTAAGTGTATCTATCAGTTCAAGTGTTTGAGAGAGCCAGGTAGTGAAAGCAGAAGGAAGAGGAAAGGAGCAGTCAGAAGGTACAGCCCAAACAGAGAGGGGTCTGTTGTGAGTGGACAGATAGCAGACTCCGCTCTCATGGCAGGATGATTAAAAACAAGGAGACACTCGAACAACAAGAGTGAGAAACAAGGTGTTGAAATGCTGATGATTTTGCAGAAGGAAGAGACTCAGTAACGGAGTCATTCATTCTCAGATTTAATTTCTACCTTGATTTGTTTTGAGTCAATGTTGGGGGGATCAATGCTTGACTAGATTTTTGCACAACAAACCTTTATTTTAATTTAGGGCTGCTCGATTATGAAAACAAATCAGAATTCTGATTATTTTGGTCAATACTGAAATCACTACTATTTACATGATTATGTCTATGAATTTGGAACAGGATTTATTGAACATGTTTAAAAAAAAAACAAAAAAACAATCTCCTGTCAAATATATAAAAATATCTTGTAATGTATTAATAGCAATAATAAACTTATACTGTACTCAATCTTTTGAAAACAAGAAACAAATAAAATGCGATGTAAGATGTACTTGAGTAAATTAGACCAAAATAACTTGGTACTTTGATAAATTGGTCCAAAATAAAATTGCTTACATTTCAGTGCACTGCCACAACATTCAACAAAGTAAAGGGGGAAAAAAGTTGAATCGAGTGAGGCTTTGTGTCTCAGAATGGAAACACCAAATAATTGTTTTTCCTTGATTATATGAATTTTGAGATCGTTTGGAGCCAAAATTGTAATTAAGCAGCCCTATGTTAATTTCTTTTCATATCAGGGAGTTGTTGATGTTTAAACCCTTTTTGAACAGAGTGGCTTTATAAAAACACATTGATAACAATGTTTAATATTGTTTCAAAGTAAAACGAAAACAAATCTAATTACACTGAATGTTATTACACAGTTAAGATGCTTGAAATTGCACTGACGGCAAAGAATCCTGTTCTGCTTAATAAAACTAGAACAAAAAAACAGTTACACTTAAAATTATTAACTCTAAAGATGGTTTAATTTAATTTATTAAAGCTAACTTTGATTTGTTGAAATCTTTAAAAAAGGTTGAAGTGTGAAATAAACTGCAATAGAATTTGAAACCAAAATATGTCTATTTTTGAACGCAGGATATGATATCACCAAGTAATGAGTCGTCCTGGATCAACGTCAAGTTTTTCATCCAGGATCAATGTTATAGCCAGCCAATCAGAAGTAATGAGGAAAAACCATGCTTAACCATAGGTTAGGTTTGGTTTTCCTCGATTTTGGAAGAGTTTTTGAGTGTTTTGGATTTTTCATTGCTTTATATTTGTTGGTTTGGGTTTTTTTGTGTGTGAATTTTGCTGGATTTTAGAATGTTTTGTGTCTAACCCTAACCATAAAAATGGGTGGCTGTCACATTATTGATGTTCAAAATGGGCGGGATCTTGTTTTTCCTGAGGACTTCTGGTTGGCTGACTATAACATTGATCCTGGATGAACAACTTGATGTTGATCCAGGATGACTAATTACTTGGTGATATCGGGTAGATCATGTCTCAACAATGTATGTGCTGGATATTATTATTTTTTTGTTTGGTGGGGGGTTGGAGGACCACTGCACCATGATATCTTAGCTTAATATATTAAGTTGGATGATGAACTAACAAACAAAACAAAAATTAGGACAAAACGGGAAACAAAACTCATTAAAGACATGTTAAAGTGAATCTCAGTGTCACAGTCTTGTGATCCTAATGCAATACCTGAAACAGATATATTTAGAGTCGATGAGTGGCTAATTCCTGCACAGGATTTATCTCACCTTTTTCTTTTTTTTTTTAAAAGCTTATTTTAATTATTTATGCCTCAACAATTTAGGAAACCCATTTTATGAAGTGTAACTGTACACCTAATGCTTTGAACAGAGGAACATCTACAGGCTGAGCCACCAGAAACCCTGGAAGTAATCGGCTGAAACCCAGAACAGCTTATTGGTAGTGTAGAACATAGTGTGCCAGTGTGGAGCAGCTTTTGTTTTGATGAAGAGCAGGAGTGAGCACACCTCATGTTTGGACAAGACACAGCAGGACCTGACTGAAACTGTTGGTGAGACAGTAGATTGAGTAGCTGCTCTGGCATCTCCCATCACTGACGTCACTGATGTGACTCAACCACTGCTTCTGCTTAGTAGCTTGTCTACTTCCTCCTTTATGTTCCTTGTCCCTACGTCACCACTGTAGTATGTTAAGCTAGGGCTATTATAGAAGTGTGTGTTTGTCAGAAGACAAACGTCTCCTTTCTTTTTTTCTTCATGGTTCTTTTTATGTTGGTGATATTATGGACATGTTGCTCAGATATATTATTGTAATGAATAATATTTAAGAAGAATGAAATTCAAGATCATGAACAGAGAACCTAATAAGCTCCAGAACTGTAGTTAAATCTGTAGTTAGCTCTGTAGAAGCTGAATTGTTTCAACAAACAGGAAGTGCATTATTTGCTGTAAATTAATTCAGCATGGCAGCGGTGGTCACAGGACCACAACAATGCACTCTTCCTACTTGTCTTATTTTAGTCTTTGTATTATACACTTTTAGTAACTTATTATTCACATAGAGGAAGCTCTTATAGTGACAGACCCAGAAAATATTGATGAATCTGTTCTGACATGATGCATATTTTTCAGAAAAGAATGCATATGGGAAGCCTGTAAATATGTATTGTAAGACTTTTGCATTACACATCCATTTGAAAGACTTATCTTAGGAATATTGAGCTATGTACTGATTTTTGGTCAGTTATTATAATAACGTGAGAAATGCATTTGTCCATGAACTGACATTTAATTTTAGTGTTGACACTGGATCTACTTTTCCACACAGTTACATAAATTAGTTTGCAGTAAAACACAATCTGGCTTATTGGTATATTAATGATTTCTTCCAAAACTTATGTCACTATTATTAAATTATGGGATTTTTTTTCTAATGCATTTTGATTGTTTGGGTACCTTTTATACACTTTTATCTTTTATCAAACCAAGTTGCAGATGACTTGGAATGTCCACATACTCATGTCTGAATAATTACAGCAGTACTGATGCAGTATGTTATTTCTCATTTCATAAACAATAATTGATTTGTAAGGGAGCATAAAGATTGGACTGTGCTTCAATGGAAAAGCTCATGTGGTCTGAGTTCAGACTGACACTATTCCAAGGGTGATGAGTGCATCAGGGTGAGAAGAAATGTGAAGTGATTACCCATCATACCTAGTGCCTACAATACAAGTCAGTCGGGCCAGTGTTGTGATTTATGGTTGATTCCATATTATCAGGTCTAGGTTCAGCAATGTTGTGTGTCCAAAAATGGCAAAAATAAATGCTGTGACATTGTTTGAGCTTATCAAAACAATGCTGTGTTGAGTGTGTGCCATAGTGACAAATACTAAGCTAAAGCTGATGGCACACTGATGAAATATTAGTAGTGTGGGTTAAGGTTAGAGTTAGGGTTCACTCTGTAGCCAGGCAGTGTATTTAGCCTACAGTATGGTTAGACATTAGTGGTTCATACTGTAGTGTGATTTCCTAATTATTTTGACTGTATATTTTTTTCAGCTTTACATTATGTTCCTGGTAGCCACTGCACCCCATTTGCATGAAACATAGTCTGCCATTGGATTTTGGCATTTTTTCCCCCCCTCCATATTCAAGATTTGTTGCAAAAACGGCACACTACATTTTGGTTAAATGGGGCTTCCATGGCTACCGCCGGGAACATAAAGTAAACCTAACTTTAAAAATCTGGATTCGAAGCCTCATCCATGCTATTCTGTGATTCCCTTCTCCCACACTGCAGTGTGCAGGCATACCTCAATTCTAACACGCTCAAGACCCAATGAATCAATGGCCGAATTTGTTGCTAACAGCTAAGGCCACAGCTTTCTGTTTATTGCTTTTCTGTCTTCACGTCTGGCACTAGCGATGTGTGAGACTGGTTTAATGGTCATGGAAAGTCTCTGTGTTAGTCATGGAAAGAGTGGGTACAGAAAAAAAGAGTTTTATGCAAGTGAGAACCATGAGTTACGGTTAATTTGTTCTCGCATGTCCATATTCAACCTTCATCATTCATTTGTTGTTTATCTGCAGAACTGATTAATTCAATCATTTCCTTGTACTGAGAAGCTTTTCATGGATAAAATCTATTTTATTCATGTTAATCTGTTCTACTTAATATGTATGTATTATATAGAACATTCCTGGTTGAGGATAATGAATGACAGTGTGTCTAATTGCATACTGGAATGGTTATATGAAGTGTTTCACATAAGACATGACTCAACCACAGAGCTTAAAAAACCGTACTGTGGAATATAAAGTGTTTTTTTTCCTCCTTAATCCAAAATGCCACTTGAATTAATTAATGCAATGTTGGATATTAATACGCCATATCAATTGCTCATATCCCTGCTAATCTAATTAATAAAATTTAATATTATAGGGTAAGGATTTTTTATTTATTTTTTTAATCTTAATGTAGATGGGGAATCTTTTCTCCTCTAGATCAGCTGGTTGTGTGATTTTCATTTTGTTCAAATAGTGTATAATAAAAGCATTTTGCAGCTCTCTTTTCCTTCACCTTTTCCCTTCTTAATCTGTTTTATTATGAGTAGGCTATGGTGTTGGTTTGTGCAGGTATGTTCTTCTGTTCTGTTTATTATCTACAAGCATTTTTATGCTAACATCAACATGATGAGTAGATATTTAGATAATGGAGAAAGTCAAAGTTCAGATCTTCAAAGAATGCCCGGAATAGAAGAGTCTATTTTGGAAAGGCCTGTTTCTCTATAAACAGATGGTATGCTGAGCCTAAATACACACCCTTCTTCTGCATCATGTCAATATAGTAATACTTGTAAACATTTAGTTTTAAAAAGCTTGGTTTTACAAGCAAGAGAAGTTGAATGTAGCCAAAGATGAGGAGGTCAAGAGTAAAGGGAAAAGTGGAATGCAATAAAGGGAAAGCAAGTACAAAGCCCGCTTTGAGACGAATGGACCCAATTCAGCCTCTTTTCAATACAGGAAGACATCACAAGGGCTCCTCTATTCCGGGGAACTATAACACCCTGTACACCATATGGCAGGTTAGCTCATAACAAGGTGTGGCATCAACTTTATTAAATGGAAAACTTGTGTCTTATGGATTTGGGGTTTATTTAAATGTTGTTTTTTTTTAAATTTTGCCTTGGTGTTAAGTACAACACAGCAGTTACTGTTGTTTAATTTTATTCTTTTAAAGTGTACTGGTAAGTTTGAGTACATTCCTTCCTGCTTGTCAGGAACGGGTGCTGGATCTTGTTTATTTTTAATCCTTCATTCCCATTTCCTGTTTACCATAAGTATAAGGCTCCATTAGCCACTTCAAATTAAATGACACAAAATTGAAACAAGGGTGATAAAACAAAACAATGCCATTTCACTCCTTTTTCTGGTAATAAACAATATATTATTCTGAGGCATGTGAAAATGTCAATGTATTGAAAAACTGAGCTATAATGATGAATACACTTACTAACACTTTGAAAGAATTTTAATATTAATTGGTTAGAATTTTTTTAAGCATTAAAAAGTGTTCTCATTTTCCCGCATTCATTTTCTGCTTTTCTTCCTTCCCTATGATGGAAGACAGAATAAATTTGACGCTTTGAACTAAACAAGACATTTAAAGGGGCCCATATCATGCAAAATGAACTTTTTGGGGGTTTTGGCCTCTTAACAGAGCTATTGGGGTCTCATATACATGCTAAAAGTATCATTTTGATTGATTGTCTCTCCCCTGCAGGGGAAGGGCAAAGGCACCAGGAGCCGTGATTCTCCAGACAAATGAGCTGGTTGACGTTGCAGACGCACCAACGGATTTCTCCTCGAGAGCAATCTTTACTTAATGTAGTTTTACATGTTAAAAATTACATTTTATTTGTCTTGTACTATATTTGTTTAAATAAAAGTAAAACAAAAAAAACCCCAACTACTCCTCACTCTGAGACCGCGTCACCGTGCGGGAAGGGGGAGAGGGCGGGGCTTACAGGGAGAGAATCAAAGGAGTCATTTGGTGACTCGTTTATAGGGGAGGTCTCTATAAAATATATGAAAAAAAGGTCTGTATTAACATTACTTTTGAGAGTTGAATGTTGTCTAACCCGAAATTCTATCACTAATGGGCTTAGGATTTTTGCTAATCGTGAAAAATAGCATGATATGGATCCTTTTAAGAATGGAATTGAAAAAAAAAAAAAAAAATGGAATTGACTGGAAATACACTGGGAGACATTTGTCTTTTTCAGATAAATAACAAAACCGATGCATCTATAAATTTATAAAGAGCATGATCTACGTAGTAATTGTTTGCCCTTAGCCAGCTTCCAAAAGGGTTTTAGCCTGTCTACCAAAATAAAGTACATGACAAATTAATACATAAATTGCAATTTCATAAATTGCAGACATACAGTGAAATAAACTTTCACAAACATTGCAAGCAAATGGAATCAAAACGTATTAGCCAAAACTTAAAAACTTAGCCAACGACACTAACATAAAATGAACAAAACACAACACCTTAAGACATTTAGGTTTTCCTTAGCCACATATTGTGCAAAAATATGCAACCTCACCACATAACCACAGCCCATCCTCTCACTCTAATTTCTCACTCCATCTGTCTGAACTCATCACCTGGGTTGCTTCAGATGTAGGGACATGATCACAGCTTTGTTGATTTCATTATGACTGCAGGAAGTAGATAAGCACCTCCAGGATATAAATAATTTACTGGACATATTAAATGAATGATCATTCTGAATTTATGACTGAATTTGCTAGCCCAGTGACATTATACAAAATTTATCTGTAAAATACACTGTTTTATTAACCTCTCCATTGTCATCAATTCGTTGTCTGTCTGTATGTGCAAAAACCTTGGCATGGAATTAAGGCAAAGGGTTGTCAAGTGTAGGCACATTTATTAGACTTACTGCAGTACAAGTCACATATGACAAATATCACCCAGCCCTAGGTGCAAAATGTTTTATCACAGCTGTTGCACATTATCTCTTGTCCCTTATCTTTGCAGGTTCCTGAGATCATCAGTACGCTGAGGCAGGTTGGCAAGAACTCAGCTCGTAATGATGACCTTACCTCCCTTTCCAACAAAACTTCCACATGTTCTGGTGGAAATGATCCCCCTGAAAAAAGCCTCAGTTTTTCTACTCTCTCCACGGCAACAATATCTACAGGATCTACATCGGCCATCTCTCCATCAGCCTTTGCCAAAAAGTTTGAGGTGTTGTTCTGTGGCCGTGTGAGCGTTGCTCACAAAAAGGCTCCACCTGCATTAATTGATGAATGCATTGAAAAATTTGGCCGGTTGCATGGCACTGGAGCTAGTAATAAAGGAGGACCTGGTGGAGGGTCAGTGGATGGGGTAAGGAGGGCGGTGGTGTTGCAATCAAATGGAGTTGGAGCTGGTGTTAACGGTAACGGTGCTGCAGGGAGTCCTACTTCTGGGAAACGTCCCATCCTGTTCAAACGAGACCCCAGTTTCCCCAGTTTACAGGCCTTGGATGAAAATGGACTGTCACCAGAGATGTCAATTACCAGCACTACTGATGCACAAAACCAGTGTGGAGTCCAACCCACAAGCCTGCAGGAGAACAGGACCATGCTGTTTACGGTAAATTGAAATTGGCTAAATTCATCATTTCAGATTATAGAGATTTAAAAACGTTCATGACCCATGACTTCAATTGTGGTGTTTTGTATGAGTTCTGAGCAATTGCTCAATTCTGCACGATTCTGCTGAGTAGTAGATCACATGCCAAATTGACACTGTTCACAATATGAGACCATTACATTGCCCAGTCATGATGGTAGCAGATGTACAAAAATTGCTTTAACATATGGGATTAATTTGAGTTGCACTTTTTTTTTCTGGCTCAACCAAAACTGTGTCTGTTTGGAACAAAGAAATACAGTTTGGGGTTCCCTACATACATTTTAAAGTTACTTGTAAAGGATAGACAGTGTGACAAGAATATAAACCCCTAATGACTCAGCAGGGCCAAATGCTGACTACTGCACAAAATGAGCTCTGTCACTCTCCCCATACTGACCTCATTCTGACCTGAGTGACCTCCTGCTGTAGGGGGTGTTCCTGTTTGTCTCCAGACAGGAAATGTTCACCATTCACACAGGAAGTTCAAGTGCCTGCTGCAGTATCCCTCAGCAAATAAAGTCAGTGTTACCACTGATGGTACATCCTACTGCTGCCAGGGACAGCAGACACAATGATCTCATTCTTGTGAAATCATCTCCTCTCATTTCTGTCCTTAGTTTTGAAGACACTGTAAATCCCTCTACTTTTGTGGAAAGGCTCTGTCTATTTGATTCATATTTGATCTGTAGGGCAGTGAAGAGAAACGTGTTGAGAGGAGAATAGCTGTGCTCACAGAGCATGAAGACTTGGGATTTAAAAGACATGAGATCACATGCTTATTATGAGCTGCTGAGTCCCTTTTTGAAGTCTGTGAAAGATAGTGACTCATATCCTAATCATGGTGTGAATGGGGACATACCCTGAAGCAAAATTGTCCTAAAACTCATTGCTCCTTCCCTTTGGGACAAGAATGAAACCACATAATTTAAAACTGAAACCTAATTGAATCCACAAAGGTCTTGTAGTTGTAGTTTATCTAAGAATAAATGAATTACACCACGGTGACCATGAAGTAGGTTATCATTTAACAACCAAAATCCAAAACTTAACTACAAACATCACACTGTACACACATTCGCATCTTAACGTGTGTGTATACACTGTCTCCTCTGTCATTGCCCTCTCTGTTTTTTAGGTGGGCAGGTCACAGATATATTTGGTCAGTCCAGACACTAAGAAGGTTGCTATAGAGAAGAGTTTCAGAGAAATCTCCTTCTGCTCACAGGTATGAACCATAAAGATAAAAGAGAAATGATTGTTTGATTTAAAAACCAATCCCAGTCCCAAAAACGAGTAACCATCATCATTTCTTCCCCCAGGGTATTCGGCATGTGGATCATTTTGGCTTCATATGTAGGGAGACGGTGGAAGGAGGCACCTGCCACTTTGTTTGCTACATCTTCCAATGTACAGACGAGTCACTGGTGAGCAGAAAATGAAAAAGATGACAACATGAGCAATGTAGAACAGACAAACATGGGAGATTTGTTTTGTATTTGAACTCTAAAGAGTATAAACTTAGATTTGCACAACAGATTCATGCATAGCACTTTTGAATTCATATTGCATACCTAGAAATGTCTTTGCAGTATTATTAGTGGGAATCGATGGAAAAGTTGAACATTGTGTATTTCCTGTTAGTCGTTGTTCATCATGTTCATATTTCTCTGTCTCTGATTTCCTCTTATTTATATTTGATCAACCTACTTAGTTTAATTTAACACTTGGCAAGTTTCTTTTGGATTAAATTCTGGGTTTTGCACTGCATGAAGCTAGTATTTTTCACCAGGGTGATGATCTGTTCATCAGGGTTAGATTCAGCTCTAATTAAAAGGATGTATGACTCACTGCATCTATGCTCCTTTGGGTCATTATGACCATGTGCTGGCACAAGCCTCTGTAGTAGTCAATGGTCATTTTAAATTGTTAATTTGTTGTGATTTTATTTATTCAAGAACTGAAATTTTCACTTGGATATTAAATTTACCCAGGCATTCAACCACATCTGTTACTGTTGCGGTAGATTTTAAGTATTTCAATATTTTTGATTAATAAGAGGATTTACTGGGGAGATGAATTTATATCAAACATTGTATACTTTCCTTTTTAGGTAGATGAGATAATGCTGACTTTGAAGCAGGCGTTCTCTGTGGCAGCCCTACAGCAGAATGCAAAGACCCAGAGCCAGCAGTGTGACAGCTGCCCCATGCAGCAGCTACACAGACTGTGTGAGAGGATAGAAGGTAGGAAACTGCCTCTGGGCTACACGTGTGGAAATGCTGTGAACAAAAACCAAGGCATTGTGTTAAGTCTCGACTCACAGATAAAGCTTTGTCCTTGACACAGTGAAACATTTGGATACGATCATTGTTATCATACTTGGCCATTAATTCCTTTCATACCTTTAAAGACTCATACCTACATCAAGTAAAAAAAAAAAAAAAAAGAAAAGCAAAACTGATGTATTTATACGTCACGTTGACATCATTTTCAGGTTTACATCCATCTAAAATCAAGCTGGAACTGCAACGACACTTGGCTACTCTGGACAACCAGGAGCAAGCTTCAGTGTTTGAGAACACTATGGTATGTAACAGTGCTATTTGTCTGCTCACCTGTGGAGCAGGTGAATTATTTAGGTTCCCTCACAGGTGAACTTGAACCAAACCAGTTACTCCACAGTTTGAGCTAGATTCATCATTACTGAGTCTCTGTGGAATCACACTTTTTCATCTAGGATTTACAGAGACACGCAAATCTTTTCTCACACGTGACATAAATCTGTATGTCTCTGTTATTCTTTGTCAGTGCTTTTGTCCTATCGTTGACTAGCGATATTTGTAGGTTTCTTAAACTGAACTTTTGTTTTCCTAAAATTGACCAACTAGGGCCTTATTTGTGTAATTTTCATGTCATGTAATAAATTACAATAGGTACAAGTAATTACAAGCCATTGAAGAACTTAAATATTTCCAATGATTATTTGTGTGGTATTCAGCTGCCACCTGCTGGAAGTACAGCTGAACTGCCACACTTAAGTGATGAGTACAAAATACTGTCTGTTAGACTTCTGCCATAGATAGATATAATATATTACAGACTCATGGTCCAGACTAAAGGACAAATTGCTAAACACAAAGCTTAATGCTTTCCAGAGGCAGTCACACCAGTTTTCCAGTACTGACAAGTGTATCGTACAGCACTATAATCATTGTATATGCAATGATTAGTCAACAATGAAATGACAGTATTTTCTCAATGATTCAGGCGACACATGAACTCAAACAACATATTTCTCAACATAGTATACAATGAATTTACTCGATTCAATGCAAACAGTTCACTAGCACTCGTCCATCTAGCCTTTTGTAATAATGCATTGAAATGAAGCCGAACGTTATTTTGCATTTGAAATTTATGTTTATTTGGTCTGACTCCAGAGGGCTCGACCTAAGAGCGAGCAGGAGGAGAATGAGTTGGTGATGGCGTCTTTGAGGAGTCTGTATGAAGAGAGACAGAAGAGTCATCAACACAGCCTACATGCAGACAGCAAACGGGTACCTTCTGTACATATATCATCAACAAACAAAAAGCATATATTAAATTATACACAGTATATACGTTATAGGCCTCTGCCAGCTATGCCACACTTTAACATCAATTGTTTTCCACTTATAACTTGCTTTTTGCTATCTGACAGATTAATTCACCATCTTACTGAAGTCTCTATCATAATACTCTATACATAATACCATTAAAATCCTGCCTTGTCTGTAGATTTGTGAAGATGCAGCCCCAGCCCCTGTGGAGGCACAGCAACAGAGTACCAGTCGGCAACGACTTGAGCAGTTCAAGAGCCGAGCCAAGCGCTCGCTCACTGAATCCCTGGAGGGCATCTGGAAGGTTAATATCCCTCTGTCCTTGCTCGATTCACAGGGTTTCCGCGGAGTCATAAAAAGTCATAAATTTCATAATGAGAATTTTAGGCCATAAAAGGTCATAAAAACATTCAGATTTTTCATTAAAGGTCATAAATTACACGTCTTAAATTTATCTGCTCGTTCGTTCTTTGGTAGACTAAAACTACGAAGAAACGCTGCGGGGCCAGTAGACAGCCAA
>JAPTYR010000001.1:10223215-10233840 GCA_029814505.1 Siphamia roseigaster | reverse complement strand
TTGGCCCTTTTAGATAACAGCAGATAATAATAATAATAATAATAATAATAATAATAATAATAATAATAATAATAATAATGAAGTGTGGATATTAACCGCTTGTTTGTAACAGTTATCTACACTTACTGTTTACCTGACATTCTGACTGGATGCAATATCTCCAAAATATATGCGCAAAAGAGCATGGATTTAAACAAAATTTAGCAGCGTTAACAAGAGATCTTGCAAAGCTGACACATTCACCACAACTTCTCAATACACGTATGTACACACATGATGACACATACTGTATGCCAAGAATATTTTAAAGAACATCAGAAGTCATGCCATGAAAAGTCCCCTTTTATTTTTGTAGCCTCTGTACCATATATGGTTCGCTGAGCCTGTGAATCATGCTTCAAACACATACATGCATAAACACACGTGCTTGTCATCTGCCTCAGAACCCCTCTATATTCTTCTGCTGCTGTTGCACTCTGGGCGTGTGGCCACTGGTGCAGCAGGAAGGTCCTTCAGCACAAAGATGAGACAGAAGAGCAGCCCTCCACCAGTAGAAAAGACTCCTTTTCTTTCCCTGCCTTGCTCTTCTGCTTCATTTGATTTCGACTTCCAGGCACAGATGGTGACAAACAAAAGACCCTGCTCGATGAGAATCCTAATGTGCTGGCGTCTGAAGCCGTGTATATGTGTGTGTCCACATGTAAGCAAGGGGGTGGGAATAAGACATCAGTTGTTGAAATCGGTTGTTTTGTGTGCAATTGATTTATTGTATGCGTAGGATAAGAGTGCTTTTCTGGGAACAAAAAATACTCTTTTCACTCTTCTTTCCTTCCCTCTGTGTCTTGTGGGAACACAAACAAATGCACTGTACATGCTGAATAGACGAACCTGTACTGTGTGTAGTTGAATTTTAAAGTTTGTTGCAAAAAACACACTTTGAGTTGAACTCTAGCACTTTATACAATATGTATCCTTTAGAGGAAAAAAAAAAATATGCATATTTATACCTTTTGTCTCTGGGGTAGAACACTATACAAATACATTATCTTGCAAATTTGTTTTCTCAAGTAGTGCTACATTAATTCTACCTTCCATGTGTACCTTAAGTTCACCTTTGCACATCTGTCGTGAATCAATAGGTATGCATCTGGGGCCAATTATGTGCGTAGTGTGGTACTTCTTAGATTTCTTTTTTGCCTATACAGTTGTATGAAGAGATAGATGAGTAAGCCTCTCTAACCACAGCTCCTGTTGTTTTCCTCTTTCTCTGTTTTTCCACTACTCTGTACCAAGCAGCACATCCACAGTCAAACACAAACACACAGTGTTCAGTTTTGAGCTCTTGCCCTCCTTTCCTGAAACCAACTCTTCTGTTTCCTGCTCTCCTCACTGTGGCATTTTGTCGACTCTCTGCTCTTTCCATTACAGTGTGACACCCTGGCTGCCATGTCTCTGTCTTCCACACATTTATGTTTGTGAGTAAATAACTCACCACCGTATATATAGCCTGTGTCGCTCACAGCAAGTCTGAAGGGAGAGCCACATGAAAAATGGAGGTGGATATACTATGCATGTGTGTCAGAGTAAAAAAAAGATAAGAGAGAGATACTGTACCTGACTGGACTGCTGACTATAGTCTATTTTGACATCTTTGTCTGTAAAAAAAACACACACATACACACTCATCACTGTTGTTCTCTGCTTGAGGCTATATGTCAAGGTCTCTGTGACACACTCAGTAATGAGTTTAGCGCACATGCTCATTCAAGTATGTTGGCCATGAAAATATAAACCCACACACACAACTGTAGAAGAATAAAATCGGCAGAAAAGCCTTTTTAACAAGAAAAATTCTGATATGACGTTATTTTGTCAAACCCAGCTGCAATGTATTTTCACAAATATTTAGATAAAGACATCAAAAATACTGAACCCAGCAGTGATGTGTGTATATCACTGTCAATTACCTAAAAGAAAAGACACTTTACTGGCACTTCTAGCCACAACAGGCTACAATTTATATTTTTTTTACATATTTACCTTTCAACTTATATCTCAATGTCATGTTAAATGTTTACATAAATGATTTAAGTGACTTAAAAAGATGATACATTTTTGTTGTAATGATTAGATTAAATTTGTCTTTACAAATGAACAAACTCTGCTGCTTTGACTTTTACTTTGACCTTACCACTTGCATATTCCTCTCCATCTGTGTCATATTTGTAAGCTGAGCTTCTGTGACTGACACATGCAAATTGAATAATCTCCTCACTGACTACCCAGACTGGCATGTCTTTCATAGTGCCTGCCAGGACTTGATCTTGCTGAGTTTGTGTCTTCTTTTTATGTTGTTCAGTGTGGAAACCCAAAGTATTCCAAATAAAAGTGAAATACCGTCGTTACTCAGGGGACAGGAAATATGGAATATGGAAATATGATGTCTACAAAACGTGTAAGAGATGAGAGTGTATAAACAGTACAGATAAGTATTTTAGTTACTTTTTGAAGTGAATTAAGACATTTTTCAACTCATTATTCGATCATCCGTCTAGTATGTCCTCACCTAAAATAAAATAGTAATTTAAAAAAAAAGAACAACCAAAGGTGAACTGCAAGAACACTCTTTAATTTTAACCACTTTTTCCAAGTTTTATTTATGCCGTACATATAAAACAGATAAAAACAGTACCATAAACATCTGTTCTGTTTCTAGAAATAAAAATAAATTCACGTCAATCCCATCCCAAATAAAATTTAGTCAACTCTATGCAAACTATGCTTACTGTCTCGACTAACTAGTTATTTTTGCCCATCTCTAATATACAGTACAAGCTGAGTTACACCTTCACCTAGCTTGTTGCATCATGTATTTCATTCATTCTGTTTCATTTTTTGTTGTAATGCAGAGCTTTTCAGAGAAAGTGCACAAAATTATCTTTTGGTGTAGATTTAGACTTTTTGATAAAGCGTACTGGAAGTTTTGTAAATGTTAGAAAGTGTCCGAGCTCTGATGGAACCAGTTAAAGCAGACACCTTTAGAATCATATTAGCATTAAACTAGTGGTGTCCCGTAAATTGTATTTTAATCTACATCATGACATGAACATGTAGAAAAAAAGCACATCACAAAAGACCTTTTGAAACATGATGGATGAGAAAACTAATTTCCTTCACTCGCATCATTTGACCAAGATAAAGCGAGACTTCAGCTACCTTTGGATCAATTATTTAATTTGGTGATAACTACAAAGTTATTTTTGTTTACTTACCTATATAACACAGTATTGAACAATGTTATCATGGATCCCAAACTGTCCCTTTATCATTAAACTTATACCTCATGGTAAAATGCTCCTCATTACACAACATGTAGTAATAACCATAATGTTAAACAACAATACAAGCATGGCAAACCACACTACAGTTTGACTGCTGGCAAAGTAAATATTTGAGGATATTACGCTTGTTACCTCTAATTAGAGAAAGGGATTGTGATCCTATGCATAGACTGTGTGTCAGTTTTCTTCTTGGTCTATCCATTACTTATAGTCCCGATTGTGAGAACAAAATATTTTAACACACATTTTTTTGGGAGCTGGTGGTGATCCATTCAGGAGAGATGAACTGAAGAAAAAAAGTGGACTGTAATCGCATTTAGTGTAAATAAAAGGAATATACTTTGTGTGTCAAATCACTATGATGGCCATGAGAAAAGTGTTGTAGCAGAACATAAGAGAAAAATGTCTAAAGGACTGATATAGAAGGTCAGACATCCATGGTAAGATGGTGAATAGGTGGATGAGGGTTGACAGCTGAATGACAGGGAGGTGAGCCAACACTTGAAACATTTGACAACTTACAACTGATTGGCTAAAGGAGTGATTGGATCTAGATGGAAATCAGCTGATTAAGCTTAAAGATAGCAAGGAAATTGTACTTGTATCTTGGACAGTATGCACAGGGAGACAGCTTTCACTCAGCTGTGTTTGTGTTCCTCTGTAAGTTGATGTTAACGACTACAATTTATTTTTCAGAGTAAAAATTGACATATGCTGTTGTTACCCGTTTCCTTTGAATTTTAATACAGCTCGTACTCTCACGATTCTGCACTGCAAGGGAAATTCCTTATTGAATTAGATTGCATAGATCTTTATTGATCCATGGGACAGAGCCTTCAGGAATATGAGGTGTAATATGTTTAACAAGTGAAGTCGAGCTAATACTCATAAGCTCAAAGTGACCTTTATCTGAGATGATTGTTGACTGTCACAGAGAAAAAGGCACATCTGTTGTGAGTTGCACATCAACTAAGAACACAGATGGCTGTCATCTTAAGTTCTGTTCTAAGTAGTTGAGGTCTGAATACGTTATCAATTCATGCTATTGTTTAATTTCTGCATTTGAGAGAAACCTTCACAATGTGATGGTTGTTGCTTTTAAAACCTGCGAAAAAAGTATATATAAACTTGAATATACACTTGTTTGTATTTATTATACAATAAAATGTATTTGGTGGAAAATTTGACCTTACTAACTGGGTAATATGATGATTGTTTAGGTGTGTAATTGTTTCCTAGTTGTCCTTCTCTATGCCACAGTGCAGTTCTATCCTGTCAGCAGGGTCAGAAGACTCTGTTTACACCCACCTGTCCTCTGACTGATGCTTGACACTCTGTCCCTCACAGGCTGGTCCTTTCATCGGTGTCAGACTACTTTGCTGCTATGTTCACTAGTGATGTGCGAGAGGCCAAGCAGGATGAAGTGAAGATGGAGGGAGTAGACCCTGATGCATTGTGGGTCCTGGTGCAATACGCATACACAGGTATACAACCACTGATTGATCTTAAATAGAAAACAAAATCATAGCTACTGTCCCATATTATAGACTATAGACCAGTGTTCTTGAACCTTTTTTGGAGTTGTCCAATACAATCAAGACTTTAATAAAAAAAAAAAAAAAAAAAAGAAGAGGATCTGGAAAGAATTATGAGCCGCTCCAAATTTGCAAACCTCAACCCCACTCAAAACCCCTGGAATGTGATCAAGGGGAAAACCATCAAACAAAGCTAGGCTGCTTACATTTTTGAGCGGCATAAATTACCCAACAGCACTGTGAAAGAGTGGTGGAGAGCATGAAAGCTGAGACTGAAAAGCATTATTGCCCTAATATTGATTCCTCCACTCTTCCTACCTTTAAAAATTAATATTGTTTTGTTAGAAAATGAATATGAAGTTGTTTTCTTTGCATTATTTAGAGCTTGAGAACACATAACTTGTATTTCTTTTGCCCAGTTAGGAATTGATGATGTTTTTATTTGAAATTTGGAAGCAATTGTCATTTTACCCAAGTCTGACCATGAATATCCTCAATTTACAACAAGGAGGATGAAGACTACACAATGGCATGTTTTGTTTTGTTTTATTACATATGCTGACCTATGTATATGCTATCTTTAATTTGAAAATGCTTCCCATTCCTTTATACACCAGGCCGTCTTGAGTTGAGAGAGGACACCATAGAGTCTTTGCTGTCAGCCTCCTGTTTGCTCCAGTTGTCATCAGTGGTTCAGGCCTGCTGCTCCTTCCTAATGAAGCAGCTCCACCCCTCAAACTGCCTGGGCATCCGCTCATACGCTGACGCTCAGGGTTGCCATGACCTGCAGAGGTCCGCTCACGCTTACACCATGGTGGGTATGCAGCTGCTGTGATGTTGACTGCAGAGCTACCACATGTAAATGGATGAATGAGAATGTAGATTCAGCTTGTCAACAGTTGATGCTCATATTTAGCAGTTCATTTTTTGTCGTCTCACCACCTTTCTACCGTTAGGCACCTTGTCTTAGTCAGGTTGAATTGAAGTATTCTTAGTGACAAATTGGCTTCTCATTCACAACGCACACTACACCATAATCATTACCACCACCACCACAATGGCTGTTATTCTCCTCTAGGTTGCTATGGTGACTGTGAAATAGGAGCTTTGTCGACTTGATTATTCTTTTTCTTTTGTTGTTCTCTCCTGACTTTATATACCTTATTTCTTACCCTCCCTCCCTCCTGTATTTTCTCCATCAATGTCACTGTCCCTCTTTTTCTTTCTCTCTGCTTCTCTAACTGGATTATTGTGAAACTTTAATTCTGAGGCAGTTGTGGTCGCAGAGGTGGCTTTATCTGGGTGTGACTCTGCCTGCTTTGTAATTCACTCACTTTCATAAACACTTACATATGGAACTGAACATACATGATTAAATTAAGCATCTAATGACTGTACAATAAAATGATGATATTGAGATTATATCGCTTTAAAAAAAATATTTTATTTTTAATATTTTATTAAAAATTACATGAATTGGCTTTATATCTATAATGACAGGCAGATATGAGAGAAACGTATAATTATTTCATTGTAGTCAAATACCTAGTTGTCTTCGCTACATTACTACTTAATCATATTGTATTATGATAGAAAGGTTGTTTCTTACTATGCTCTGGTGTTTATTTTATCAAGTTCCAAACCACACTCCTTATGGGAATATTTTTCATTGTTTCATCATTTTGGCAGCTTTTTGCATTCTGACTTTGCATTATAACTCCAGGCAGTACATTTGTATAAAGGCAACCAAACATGGAGAAGAGCAACGTTGACATGCAAAGGGGAATTCAAATTTTGCACAAATAAAAGGGGAAAATACCCCCACCCCCTCCGTATAGTATATATTTTTAAACATAGATTTACTATGGGCTGAACTTACGGAAACTGTACTATATCTTGATATGTGTTGTCATATCAACAATAAAATTGCTTTATCTGGTATAAGGCTTTGCCATATTGCACTGCTCTAATCCACATACGTTTGTCAGCTCTCCTCTTTGTCACGAGTCACTGACTCAATTAATCATTTCTTCCTCTGACCTTTCTCAAGCCCTCATTTCCTTCGTCTCTTTCTTTCTCCGCTTGCCTCCTTCCTAGCATTCATCCCTCGGCTCCCTCAGCTCAAATCTTCCTGTCATCATGCTCCTTCTGCCACTCCCCTTCTTTTTCTGCAGTTCATTATTCATCCATTTTTACTGTTGTGAAACTAATGCTTCCTTGCCTCTGGACTCTCATTACCATTTTGTCCCTTGCTCTGTTTCACTCCCTCCCTCACTCCAACAGGAACACTTTCTGGAGGTGGTAGGAGGCCAGGAGTTCCTGCTGCTGCCTGTGGAGGAGATGGAGAGATTGATCACATCAGATGATGTCAATGTACCTGATGAGGAAACTGTGGTCACCTCTTTGCTCACCTGGGTCCGTCATGACACTGCCAGTCGGCAACGCCACTTACCCCTGCTTCTGGCTCACATCCGGCTGCCGCTGCTGCAGCCACAGGTGAGCACTACAGTACAAAGAGGGACTTTAGGCTTATTGCTGCATGTTTCTACTGTTATCAAATGCATAAGCTCTGTTTTTTCTTTTCACACATTTAAATGAACGGGGGTGTGTTTTGTTTAAAATAAATGCGTTAAAATTCAGTTTAGCAAAATTATTCTACACATTTTCTACAAAACTTCTTCTTTAAACCTATCACTAAAATATAGCTCTGGAAGAAGGTAATGCTCAACATTTCTAGACATGATCTTCATTGAAAATCTCTGGAATGCAATCAGGAAGAATGTGGATAATACACAATCAAAATGCTTTGAGAATTATACTGATGAAACTTAATACATCAATACTAAAGAAAAGTAAAAAATGCTGGTTTGCTTTTAGTTTTTGGTCATTATTCAAACAAAATTTGAACATCGGTTATTAATTAATTAATCATTACATTTATTTATTTATTACTTCATAATTCTATAGTATAAGGGATATTTCATTCTTATTGCTCTACAGTGTACAAAATAATGAAAACATACTTTGAATTAAAAGGTGTGTCTGAAGTTGTAACTGGTATTTCTGCATGTGATAATACTTAATCATACACTGTTGACCATAAAGTTGGAATAGATATTTTTACCACTACTCATGAAATGATTATGACAATTTAATTTATTCTTAATCGGTAATGTTTAACTGAGATTCACTATGTAATCATTGCACTTGGTCAAAGGGGATTATTGATGAGCATAAAAAGAGGAAGTTGTCTGAAAACAAAACTATTCCAAGTTTATGGACAATAGAAACATGAGCCAATCTACACTTTTTTCCCAATTAATATTACTATCAAAGTGTGTAAGATTTAGCACATTTTTATCTCTGAAGCAAAGTATTTTCCAGAAACTAGTACAGTCACACAGTATGAAACACTGCCAGGCATTTTTGTTCTAAATGTGGCATGAAGCAATGTCAAACACTGGTGAATAGCATAAGACACATGAAAACTGATTTAAAATCACAGACAAGTATTGATTTCTGAATTTGAGGTTAACACTTTAACATTGTGCTGACTAAAAAAAAAAAAATCATTTATTTATGTATTTATTTATTTATTTAAAAGCTGTTACTCAAACGCTTACCTCTAAATGGTAACCTGTGGATACTTACTTCCAGAGTTTTATGTCTTTATAGAACTCACACTAAAGCATGTTTTTACCAGTCTTTTATCAGCAGATCTTTTTTTGACTGATGTGTTTCATTATTTTCCTTTTCTACCTCTTCCTGATTCCAGTCTGTCTCCATCTCACTATCCTTTTGCACAATTAGACCCATTACATTAACTGTAAATCACAACCCTTAGTCTTGCGTTTGTGTGCAATAGAATTTTTGTGCAGCAATGTTCTTTCTCCATATCTTTTGCTGAGTATCTGACGGATAATGTTATTCTGGCAAGTTTATATGCTATGCAGAACCTCAGTTATCGCCTAGGGCTTAGAGGCACAGTCACATACACATGCATACTTATAAACCTTAATTAAGTGTGATATCTCTCTTAACCACAGCTAAATTATCTGCTCTCTTCATCTCCCTCATCAGTCTTTTATACAAAGATGCTGTAGAGATAAAACACCCATGCTCCCATACCTCTTTCTATTTTCTCCGTCTGCACCCATAGACCTCCTGTGCAATATATAATATGAACACTGCAGATATATGACTTTGGCCTGGTCAGCTGAAATCATAAGTAGCTGTAGCATGTAATCAGGGCAGAAGATGGATGGCCAAGAGTGAACTGTGGAATAGAGACAGAGCAGGACAAAAAAACAAGAACGATGGAGGATAATGCTGAGTCTAGATCCCACCTTTAACAGTATTTCATGTGCACCCCGTCCTATCATTACCACCCACACTTAAGTGACAAATGGATTAACATTCAGCCACCTCATGAGCTGCGAAATGCCCATAAAGAGAGGAATAAACTTCACATGGAGAGCCAATCAATATTCCTGAACCAATTAGTGCGTTGTCTATCTAGGTTGTCATGTGATTACCCATCAAGAGGATGTCAATACCCCCAGATTAATACCTTTTAATCCCTGTTTCCCATTACCAGTGTCTCTCTCTCTAACATACACTGTCTAATCTTAGTAATCGCAGAGGGGCATCTGTGGTCTGTAAATGAGACTGTGTATTCCAAATAGACTAAACAGGTCAACTTAGGGATACAGCTATCAGTTCCACTACCAAATAATGCGACCTGACAATTAGGCTATCTATTTTTTGACAGTCAGGAAATATAATTATACACATCATGGATTTTCATAGCTGAAAGTGAAATCTTGCTTTTTTTGCTTCACTGTCTGAAGACTAGTCCAAACCCCAGAGTTATCCTTACATAAAGGGTGAGCACACGCTGAGAAATTTCACATGATACCTTTTAACCAGTGAAATTTTGCCTAAAGGGTCCAGCAGACAAGTTTTATGACAAGTTATTCAGCTTTGTTTTTGGGAGAAATTGAGCAAATAACATATTAAAAATTTAAAATCCTTCCAAAGTAATCCTGCTCCAAAGCAAAAGAAAATCCAGCATTTGTGAGAATGCTGTTATCATAAATTCAGATGTCTTTGTCATTTCCGTAATATTTTATTCATTCCCAGTTTGGATCTGTAGGAGAAATTTGATGATAGCAAAATAGGTCTTGTGTTTGTGTGTTTTGAGTGGACAGTGTCCATTTTGTCTGTTACTGCCCACTCAGAGGTAAAGGAAGAGAGAGGAGAGGGAAGGGCGCCTGCAGGGTCTTATCACAATTCTTCACAGCATGATGGATAAATAGCACAGCAGAGGACAAACACGTGTTTTATATCTCTGTCCTTCTCTATCACACCCCGCCACAAATGAATGCTGAAATAGGGTTCACCCCAATTTGTCCCATGGTGATTGTGTGCGTTGGAAGCATGGGTTCACCCTAGCGTGTAAGCTGCTTATCCACTTACCATGCTCGCTTTACGCTCTCCACGTCTGGCTAAGAAAATTGATTTTACATTCAGTGACCAAGCTAAATTATTTGGGCTGAATCTTTCTTAGTGTGATGGTGGAATTTGTCAAGAAGAGAAGGAAAAATATAAAAATAACAGTGCATTTTTATGATAAAAAGTACTTTCTTAAAATTATCCTCTGTGATTGTTTTTTAGCAGGCATTTATTAACATTCCCACTGAGTGCTAAAATCAAATGTACACAAAGTCTGGCAAACTTCATACGAATA
>JAPTYR010000001.1:10128830-10144879 GCA_029814505.1 Siphamia roseigaster | reverse complement strand
CCTTCAAGAAAACCCTGCGAACAGTTGGCAGAGGTCTGCGCTCTGAGTGCTTTTCTAGTTATTAATGTCATTGATTGTAAAAGTGCTTAATTTACCATTTGGCAATTCTTACTGACTAAACCGTATTTTCCAGCACTGTTAAATCTTTTTTTAAGTGTTATAAGTCATGCTTTTTCTTTCCTTTCTGTATTCATTCCATGTACCTCTGTATTATTAAAATTAGGGATTCTCCATCAATGTTGTAAATACATAATGCATGCTTGAATTACATTTCTGAGAGTACTTGGTGTTAAGGGGAAGGATGTCTTAATTTCATCATATAATATGTCTTGAGGAACAACACAGAAGAAAGTAAAATGAGGCCGCTCACCAATATTCTTGTAGTAAATTGGTACAAAGACATTAATAGCTCTCTCTATTCCCAGCAGCACCAAACAGAAGACGACCAGCAGCTGAAGGAGGATGTTGCCACGAGGCCACATGTACGGAACGAGCAGAGTGACCTTTTTCCTGAAACCCTGCCAGGTCGATTGGTTTGGATCTGTCCCACCCAACAAGCTCTGAGAAAAAAGAGCAATAATGTCATTCTGTCCAAATATACTGAATACATACCAATATGTTCTTTTAGCACGATAAGGATATGCCTGAGGAGTGAAATTCAGGTATAGTGTGCTAAATAGTTACTCAGGATTTACTGAGATGGAAGTACTTATTACTTATTCATAGTCAGTGTATTATCCACAGTAGATTGGAGACACAGGAGAAGCAGTGCACTGCTACAAGTATAGGAAATAAAGGCAACATCTAGAGCAATAGATTAAAATGAATCAAAATGTGGGCTGGAGGTGGGGGATGATAGATGATAGGGCTAGGGGCAGTGGGTTGGGATATCCAGTGTTTCTGTGCCTTTACCTTTACAACTGTCCTGTTATTTGTATGCCTCTCTGTTTTTTCTTTTTTTGTACTGCGTGTACGGGTTGTATCTAAATGTATTGTTGGTGTCTTCTTAACGGTGCTGCAACCTTCCCCTGTCTCTACACAAATTTCTCCCTGGTGGAGACTAATAAAGTAAACCTAACCTAACCTCCATATTCTTTACCAACTGTAAAACACACACAAGCACAGACAGACAGACAGACAGACAGACAGACTATCTGTAAGCCATACTCATCAAAATTTCAAGAAATAAAGGCTTGAAATAGTTCAGCTTATGTCTAATGAATCTATAAGATGTATGGGATTTACTTTCTGAAATGAGGGACAAAAAATGTTGAACTTTTTCATGATAGTCAAGTTTTTTTAGATGTACCTGTATATGATATAAATTATATACAACATAAAATACAACAGAATCTGAGGGAATCATTTGTATCAGCTACTGCTATCACCACATTCCAGACTGATATTAAAATTGCATATCAATATTGTAAACCATTAATACAGGATCAATGTCTTTACTCCCATCTCCTGTGAATCCATGTATTTCTGTTTCCTAATATCTATTGAAGCCTGTTTGAACTTAACCATCATCTGTGACCAAAAGTGTACTAATCTAAAACTTTTCATACATTTGAGCCACTTGTCCTATAATACGTTCAACTAAAACTGGTAAAATGCAATTTCTCAGCTTTCCAGAGACATCAGATTTGTCTTTTTTTTTTGCTATTTCAGAGGCTTTGTTGTGGATAGTGAAACAGTCATCCTTCAAGTCAAACCCATGTAATTTGACAAATAACTGGTTTTAAACTCTTGTTTTTATGTTCATTTAATGATAAAGTTTGTTGAAAAAGTAATTTCTTTGTCAGTTTCCTCTGTTCTGATAAATCTGTTACACATCAGAACAGACAGTAAATGCCACATATTAAAATATCTTTAACAACAAACACATTTGCATTTTTTGTTCATGCATCTTCAAATTTGATATAAGGCAGTCATTTTGCAGGCTCTGTGGACAAACTGGTGTGTGGAAATCTGCTGAATGACCCTGTGCTTCTAAAGAACAAGGCCGTAAAGAAATTCCAGCAGCACAAAATTAGAACAAGGTTTCACTGCTCAGGTTGTTAAGAACCTGTAGAAACTTGTATTCAGTAGCTTTTGTTCTGAGGGAGGAAAAGGTAATTTAAAAAAAATGTTTTTATACTAATTCTAATTATCATTTAACCTTTATTTCACCAGGAAATATCCCATTGAGAATAAGAACCTCTTTTACAAGGGAGTCAAAAAAGTTAATTAATGAATGTAACAGATAACACAGAAGTTATGCATCGATGCTCAGCACAGAGGTTCCCACGGTCCTTTGTGTTGTTGTTGTGGAATGAAGCTTGATGATAAGAACCAGCAGATAAGTAAATCAGACAAATAACTCATATTTATTCAAGCCTTAAATTATCTGCAATAGCATGGTAAAAAAAAAAACAGCGCAGTACATATGAAAAAGGATTTGTACAAACAACTTTCTTTATTAAAAACACATAACAAATATGAACTTAAGTTACCACTGCTGGTTATTATTAAATCTGACAAAAATGCAACCTTTGTCTACATACATCAAATCCCTCTTGAGAGTGAAAATAATACAAGAGTATATTATTTTCTTTTGAATTATTTTCTGTGTGGTATGGTTCTACTTGGAGGGCTCCATGGCGGAGGGGGGCTCTCTCGGAGTATCTCCTGTATAAGTCTTTCTTCTTTCTGTCTCTTCTTTTCTAGCTCTTTTCTTGCCTATATAAAGGGATGAGAAAAATACAGTTTTTTTCCATCACTGATAGATTTTAAGAAATTGATCATTTAGTACAAAAGTAAGATGTCATACAGTTCACAATGTGAAACAATCCAACACAAATAAGCAAGTTCCTGACGGCATTAACATGAGTATCATGAATAAATCTACATACCAGCCAACTTTCATATATCTCCAAAGCCATCTTATCTTTTTCCTCTCTCATGTACTCTTCCTCTTCGGCTTTAGTTTCGAGTTCTTTGCGCTGCATCATGGCTTTGTCATGGAGAACATCATTCTTCATCTCACACCTTTATCAGAAAAATGTTTAAGCAGGTTTTAGATACACTTTTCCACCATCTTTGTGATTGTGATACTTCGGCTTAACATCTATTGGTTTGGCTGCCATCTAGTGGGTGACCTTTTCCACTCCCTGGTAGATTTTAATGGGATGGAGAAATAGGTCATAAAAAGAAATGGTGGGTTGCTCATCAAACCTAAGAAATATACAGACGTTTAATTTAAAAAGGCGGAGATGTTTATTAAAATTCTATTAACCTCAGTGAGAGAGCAGTACACACAGATGCAACACAGACAGGGCTACACCACCCTTTACATAAACGAACAGATAATAAGTACAAACGTCTATGTCACTCACCAGTCAGAAAAGGCAGATTTGCTGCTCCTTTTTCTTTCTTCCTCCTCTTCTTGCTTTTTTAGATTCTGTTTATTTTTAGTTTCTCTTTCTTTCCTGTACTTTTCTTTCAGAATAATATCATGCTCATGTTTCCACTTTTCAAACACCTGTAATAGTTAAGACATTAAACATACAGTATAGAAATGAGGAGTCATATCACAGGTGTTATGCAGAGTAACAACAAAGTCTTACCTGTTTAGCAGATTGTTTTTTTTCTTCTTTTTCTTCAATTGCTCTTTGCTCTTTTCTTATCTTGTCTTGCTTTTCTTTGGCTTTCGCTTTGAAGTATTCTGCTTTCTTTTCTCTCCAGGCCTCATATGACGCAACAGCATCTTCCTTTTTAGCATTTTGTTCCTGTTTTATGTATGAAACATAGTGCAGTATTAGTATTTATATCCCTGAACAGAATTTCAGGGATATTATGTTTTTGGTCTGACCGACACTGTAGGTATTAACGCAATAACTTGAAAAGTATTTGGTTTACAAATTTTATCTTTTGCATATGGATGGATATAATGGAGAGGAGGAACTGACTCCGTTTTGGACGATTTACCATTTCTAGATTGCCCACAAGGGGTCGCTCAAAAGTTTGAAATCACTAAACACCATATCTGTCTGGTAAAGAACTGAGGGTGTTCAGGGATATAACCCTGGCTGTCGCTTCTAGTTGGCTAGTTTAAAGCAATAGTTTGCATCTTTTAATTGAAAATTATATCTAATTATCTTGTGGAAACAAGTATTATCTTTTGCACACAGAAAATTTTGTTCCTACAGAATAATCGTTTTGATTTTTTATTTTTTTAATCAGCTTTAGGGGATCTGTAATATATAAAATTACTTACCCTTGTCTTGTTTTCCTTTATGATTTCTTCTTTCTTCTTCAGTTGCATGTTTTCTCTTGACTTTTCCCTTTTCTTTTTTAACCATTCCTGTTGTATCAAATTGAATAAAACATAAACACAAGACATAAAACTTTGTTGACAAGAAATTGTCCTTACTAGACTTTGTTACTCTTACTATGCTTTTCTTATCATTTCTTGTATAATCTACAATATACATACATTTAGTCCAGCAGGGACATTGAATGACTGACCTGATGACACTGACCTGATAAACGGCTGCTCTCAGTGAATTGGCTCCTTGAAGTTGAGAATCTTGCGGTGAAACGTCAAGAATTTTGAGACTTCCTAAATATTTGGATTCTACCTTCCTGGGGAACACACCCCGAGGTCTCTGTGAGGTCTTACAGTGAGAGCTTGATGTCCTGATTGGTATAGAACAAAATAATGATCAATTAAATTGCAAATGTGTTGTTTATAAAGATTTAAATATCTATTAGGGGAATTATAATAGTTACTCACTGTATTTCATGTGATTTATCAGAGATCTGAGAGAGCTGAGTGTCAGAATGATTTAAGTGATCTCCTGAGTCTTCCTGAAAAGAAGCAATAAACATAGCTACCAGAGTATAACTGTATGTAAAATGAAGCTACTTTAAGGGCATCACTGTTACTTTTCATGACGAATGGCTTACATTAAAATCCTGATGCGAAGTTGAGTGTTTCCCTTCACGCTCTTTGCTGTCATCAGATATAAAGCCATCTAAAATGATTTAAATACCATGAGAAAATAAAAGATAAAATGGCAACAACCCAAGTAAAAGTACACAACACCACTCACTATGCCAAATATTACCTCTGGATTCAGAACCAAATGTGGACGTGGTGAGGAGCTGCAACTGCTCACTCTTTCCTGAAGAGGACTTGCTGAAGCTAAGTAAAGCTGTATCGTCTCCAACATACTGCAATAAAATAACAATACAGTATGTATGTCTTTATGAGAATCTTATTTTTTTTCCTTTTAAACATTAAATATTGTGTGAAAATAAAGACTGAGACACACAGGCAGGCTGCAGCTCCTTGTGGTATCCTCATCTAGTGCATCAGAGGAGAGAGGAATAGCTGTAGAGGAGGTTTGAGGCCTGCTGAAGTCTTCAGATTCAGCCTGCTTTTCTGTCGTGTAAAGGCTCAGTCCCAGCATCTTTTGCCTGGGTTTGGGTTTGGGTGGTCCCTTTTTGGTAAGACTATCTGAATAAAAACAGTTTCAGGAAATTTTATTCAAAAATCTGCATCTGTTTAACCTTCAGAAGAAGATTTCATGTGCATGTAAATTGTTGTTTGTTGCTAAAAAGACAATAAACAGACCTGTTAAAGATGCAGCAGGTTTGAAGTCACCCGCTGATAACCCTGGAGTCTGGTTTCTCTCCTCATTGCGGTCTGAATCCAATGGGTCTGGGGTTTCTAACACACTGCTCTCAGATGGTAAAAGGAGGGGCATGTCCTCTGAAGTCTGGTATGACAGAGATTTGCTTGAACTCTCCCTTATAATTTGAGGATTGGTAGACTCATTATCAGATTGTTTATGTGGTAAGCCATCTTCATTAACATTTGTGGAGGGTTGTGGAGAAAATGAGCTGCTATAATTACTGCGTCCACCAATGGAGGAATCAGGAGGCTCATTTTCATAATCCTCTGATGCTGTGATGCCTTCCAAAGGAGAACTACTTCTTTTGGTTTTTAGGAAGGAAACTCTTTTTGTTCTGGAAGGTGTGCCTTCATCCTCTGAAAGATCAAAGTTGTTAATTTTGGCTTTGCTCCTTCCGGTCTTAAATGTATCAACTTTCTTCTGTCTTGATTTGAGGAGTTCATTAAAAAAATCTGTGAAACAAAAGAATATAGTAAACTGAAGATTTTTACAAACACGGCTTCAATAAATTTTCATTAATTTACAAGTCCCAATTACATAATTAAATCTACATTAAAGCATAAAACAAAATTTTAAATATTGTGGTTCGAGCACCACTTCCAGGGTTTTCTCTTTTGTCTTTGTGTAAATCTGACAAACTTTCAATTTATGCTTTATGATTTTAAAATGGCATTTCCAAAACTGAGGATAATTGTTACTTAATTTCATGACTACACCAGACCTGTATGAAATTGGATTTGGATAACTTTTACAGTTTTTAATGACCAAAGGATCTCTAATAAGCCAAGGCAATAACTGGAATTTGATGATAGTTCACTCATTTTTCTGCAGTGCTACAGAATAAGCATTACGTCAAAGCATATAGAAATATCAGAGTAAAAATAAAAGGGGCTCAAGGAAAGCTCGTATGAAGCAGATCTCGGACATAAAAGAGTTAAGAACAGAAAAGAAAATCACATAAACATGCATTTTTGACGTCGAGGAGAGAGGAATCATAGAGCTGCTAAAAGGGGCATGTCCTCCTGAAACCTGAACATCAGCTGGAAAGAACATGTGTATTTTGGTTGTACCAAGTATTTTAATTCTCTGTCAACTTACCATCCTCGTCATCATTGAAGTCATCTGAGTATGAGTACTGGTCTGTTTTTATTTTGCTTACCCTGGCAGAGATAGCAGCCTCAAGTTCATCCTGAAGTGAATTAATCTGAGGTTAATATTCATAACACTGGATAACGTGACAAACCAGTATGGTTCGTTTTATGTTATATCTGGTATTGTAGCGTGAAAGCTTTTACCTGAAATGTTGTTCTTTTCGATGTTTTCGGGCTCTTCGTGTAAGCAAGTGTCCTAAAATTCCGATTTGTCATCATGAAAGTTGCAAACAATTATCTTATGAATAACATTAGCATGCTAGCTTGTGTTCGCTAACTGTAAGTAGATCCTCTTTACGTAGCTCCATACATTGCAACAAAGACTTCATTTAGATAATTATATTTTCATTACTACATGACGATTGTATGGCCTAAAATAGATCTCACTGCTGTTTTAAGGTTCCTTTGAATTTAATGCCGATACCTATTGTTGACGGTAACCCAGGGAAACGCGAAAGACACTTCCTATTTCCATAATGCGCATGCTCATTGGGCAAAAAAAAGAGACCTCACGTTTTAAATGTAAAATTATTTTTCCAGACAATTTGAGATTTTGCAATGAGCTACATTATCATACAATAATTTAGCCCTTTTCTGTAACACCCTCCTCCCTAAATATTAATCTTCCAATACCTATATACATCACAGGAAGCATTTTGCTTGAGTACAGGTCTGTGGGTTCACATTTACTCAACAAATTACAACCAAGCAGACTGATCAAATTAATTATTTTTTATTTTGTTACGGGAAAAGTGCAAAGTTAAAGCCCTTTTTCTCGATGAAAGTAACAGTATAACTTGAGGTCCCCTGTAATACCAGATGTTATATTGTTCATTACAACCCAGAGTTGTTTCCCACTAATTTAGTACACTCAAGTCTTAATTTAATTTTCTCTCAAGCAAATCTACAACGATATAGAGATAATTTACTGATATAAAACTGAAGATCAACCAGCCAGTTTACACATCTACAATTAATGTTTTATAATTGTACATAATGTGTTTATGGTGGAAATATTTTTATCAGATTAATCGGATAGACTAAAATAACTGTTTCAGTTATAGTTTCAGGAAGCAAACATGTTCACAGCAAGTGACTATAGCAAACAGGAAACTCGCTGTGTCATGTAATGCATTCAATACGCAACAGCATTGCTGTAAAGATCTGTTTAAAAGATAGTTTTAAGTCTGCATTCCTGCCCCATAGGAAACTGTTCAGGATGTAATTTTCAACTGACAAACCATTAGAGAATTATCCAGGTCTGGGCTCAAGTGAATAATGAGCACCTGTAAGAAAACAACCATGTGTAAACCATCATGACAACCAGATATGGCAAAATATAAATTGCAAGTCATCATTTTGTCCACCCCTTACCCATAACCCTTTAGAAATCACCAAAAATGCTCAATTCTCAAACTCAATTCTCCAAATCAGCACTGATACGTACATTCCCATTGGCACTGTTTAATAAAATTCTAGCCTGTATTTTTCCTACATGTTTGCTGGTTTTACATATTTGATTAAGATGTGAAGTGCAGAGTTTGGGTTGCACCCATTAATTACCAACTGCTATGATTAAAAAAGAACAGACCCTCATTTAGACAAATAAGCCATTACAACATACCCTTAAATTAAACCACAGCAAAAGTGCTAGTAAAACATCATTTTCAAGCTATTACCTAGTTTCTCTAGTATATAATTTTGTTTTTTAAACCACAAAACATATTCATGACATGGAATTCTCCTAACATGATTAAAATGTACTTTTTGTGTGGTTTATCTTAAAATTATTAAGCATATCAGTCCTGCCTTTTATTTAATCAATAAGTGGAAAATATGAAGACATAACTGTGATTACAACCAAGGTTCTCTAGGAACTCTCATAGATAGCTGATCAAAACCTTTCACTTCTACTTTGTTCCAATATTATGTTAATATTTGTTTTAGACAGATTTGTTACTTGTTGAAAATGTGTTACTGCCCCAATTATTTATATGCAACTGCTGACATGCCCTTAAAAATTCAGTTAAAAAAAAAAAAAAAGGACCTTGTGTTATGATCCAAATGAGGTCTACATGTAAAGAAATTACTAGCTCACGGCATTAAATTCAATATACCATGATGTAACAATCCAACTGTTAATGATTAATACATTTATTGTATTTTTTTTCATTCTGCTGGTTTAAAAGTGAACTTAAATGTGAATGGAAATCCTTACTGGCACCATTAATGGAGCTGAATGTGGAAAAGAATGGAATGTTTTAGAGTCTGAAGAACCAACCACCCTTCATTAGTCAGTGAGCTCTGAACATTAACTCCAGCGGCCTAAAAGCAAATTCTTCTCCTGCTTCTCCCTCCTCCTTTGGCCTTGCTGACACATTCCTTCATTTTGAGTTCACGTCTAAGTTTGTGCACAGCAGTCAGCAGCAGGGCTGGGATCACAGACTGACTCAGAACAATGCCACACCTTAAAGACTTGGCAAAGTAACACTTAGAGCCCAACTGATACATTAACACTCCAGTACCGTCGGTCAGTTTACTGTGAAGGTTTAGCAAAAACATTCTGTGAATGTGTATGCGATAATGAAAGTGACATTTTGCAGACAAATGAAATACAACTGACTTAGTATGGAAAGTCATTTACGCTCCATGTATGAAAGTGTTTGTAAATGTGTCTACATAAAAATCACAGTAAAAAAAAAATTGCAAATTGGATAAGTCTCTAAATTCCTGCATCAGTTGGACTCTAGTACAAAGAATCATTGATTTAACCTCAACACAATAGTAATACAAAGGAGAAATTAAACATATTTGAATGAAGGCTGACAGGATGATGGTGCTGTCCTCTTCACAAACTGTGCAGCTCCATTCAAAACATGTGGATGAGTGTTGGTTCTTTGGCTCCACTGCTAGTCCACTGGTGGGGGTGGGGGCTCTCTACGACCACTCTGAAATCAAAGACAATAAGGTAAACAAAGCTATTACTAGCATGATAATCCTCTGAAAATCTTAAAATCATTTGAAAACTGATCAAAAATAAATACAATATGCCTTCAAAACACTTAGAAACAGTTTACTACAGTGAAATTTTAAAGCTGAATACATAATAAAAGATGAACAATGCTGTGAAAAGGAAACCTCTTTTTATAAATACTAATGTCACTTTCAAAACATCAGTAGGTGGTGTACAGCAATCACAGCACATTAATATAATCAGTACTAACATTGTGGGGTCCAGTTGGTTTATCTGTGGGACGGGGACCCCTGAGACTGGATGGGCGCAGCAGGAACAGGACCAAAGCCAGCACTACCCACCCCATCAGAACCATGGGGAGGGTCAGGTCGCCTCCTCCCCCGACAGACCCGCTGGGACCTGGCACTGAAAACAAATGTGTTTTAGCGTTCCCAATACAATAATAATTAATAATTGAAAGAAATTCTTGAGCACAGCAAAACAGCTTCAATATGCTGTGACATGACAAAAAAAAAAACAAAATAAAGAAAACAAGAAAACAAGAGGCACAGTGTGAAACACATTACGAAGTGGTCATACATACATTCCTGAGGGCACTCTGTGTCTGTACAGTAGGACTGTGATTGCCTGAGCTAAAACAAAGTATAGAAGAGAAAAATATAAATAAAGAGAAGGGAAAAAATTTTTATTATTTCACATTTTATTAAGTGATTTATTTAATCTGTGTTCTATGAAACACTTCCACAGACAGATGTACTGTACTACAAGAAAACTACAAATACAGTATTGACGCAACACTAATCAGGATTGAAATATACAACACAAGTAAACACACTGCTTCAAAACCAGTTTAAGTGTTTTCTTCCCAACTGAACAAAAATGGATAAAAAAAATACACAACATAAGACATTTGTTTTATTTTTCAGCCCATCAGCAAGTTAGAAACTCAATGCAGTTTCAGAACACAAACATAAAATCTGTTAAATAAATGTTGTTGAACTTGCTGTCTGTGTCAATTCATAATTTTAATACATGTCAATTTACCACCTAAACCAGTCTGTTATAACAATAACAGTTAAACTCACATACACGCACTTATTACTAGGGAACTGTACTTGTAATTGGAAGCAAGCATCATGGTATTTCTTTTTATTTACATTAGTTTTTCTTTTTTTTTTTTTTTTTTTACACTAACCAAATTGGTTGGTGCCATAAAAGGCCGTAAACTTTCTTATTACACTGGATATGCATGGATGACTCAGTTCCAGCACTTTCACTACAGGCGTGTTCTTATTTATAAATGGTACAAACAGCTCATCTAAGCACTGTCCACTTCATTGAATATACTCTGTGCAAATGCTAAGCAAACTCTTTAGTTATTTGGGCAACACCCCTTCCTGCCTCGAGCAAATCAGTATGCCCCAAGGGTGGCTTTCGAGCCAACTGCAACCTGCCATGCAAGTTTCACTTGGATACAAAAAACCAATGAGGTCAACTGTAAACATAACTAAAACATAACTAAAAATGTAATGCGTTATTAGAAACTGCTTATTTCAATAACACTGACTGCATCTTTTATGACACTGAGACAAGGTAGAGAGAATTCAGATGTGCAAACATTACATATTGTAAAAAAGTTAAGTTCTTGCGTGGCAGAACTGGCTCAAGATAAACACTGAGCAGGAACCAGGATGTTGCCAGCATTTCATTTCCTCCTCTACATACTTTCATTAAGCATCACGTTGATTCTAATGTTCATCTGTTCCTGCAGACTCTTATTTTGAACAAAAGAAACTTTTTTTTAGTTAACAGTGTAAACTAGGAATACTTCTTTCCCCTTGACTTATGCCACCAGTTTAACTTTCCAAATGAAGCCTGCCACTTGGAACTTAAGTCCCAGAAAAAGCCTCCCCTTCCATTACTCACCAGATTGAGGAGACGTCTCATAGCATACTCATGGTTGCAGATGCACTCACAAGGGTCAAAACCTCCCTCTGCCATTTCTCAATGGATGGTGTTCACCTGAGAACCAACCAAAAGGATTGTATGTAACTCGGACACAGATGAACAAGTGAAGGAAACCTAATGCTCTGCTGTGTTGTCATTTCTCAGGGACACAGATTAGGGGGAGGAGACTGCTTTGGCTAGGGCAGGTCATCTGAAACTATTATCTTGTCACATATAAGCCTGATTTTTGGGTTGATAGTATTCATAATTTTGAGTGCACTCAGTCAATGGTTATAGCTATTGCAGTAACGTTGATTCTAACATGTACAGTCTGAATTGTTTGGGCAGAAAACTGCTGTACTATTCTAAATAATTTATTAATAATGTTGACTTTAAAGGAAACTCCCAAATGTGCATTCATTTTTCACCTTGCAAACATAACAAAATAAAGTCTTTTTTACTGTGTGATCAAAATGTGATCAGCACAATAAAAGTAGTAACCGTAATGGATTAAATTTCTTTAGTGCTTTTCAAGGCACTTAAAGTGTTTTCCATTATTCATTTGCTCTCACATTCTGGTGGTGGTAAACTATGTTTGTTTCCACAGCTGCCCTATAGCAGGCTGATGGAAACATGGCTGCCAATTTCCACCAAATGGCCCCTCAGACCACTACCAAACATTCATACACAGTGAGTAACACTGGAGGTAAGGTGGATGAAGTGTCTGGGATTCAAACCCCCAACCCTTCAGTTATTGGATGGCCTGCTCTACTTCCTGAGCCATGCCCAATGTAACTGTGAAAGTAAATAACAACAGTGATTTTGAGACCATTTTACTGGTGCTGTAAGCAAAACATCAGACAAGCCCTCAGTTGTAAAACAACCCTCTATTATTTCTGGTATTCAGTTTCATCTCCTGATAAACGAAATAAACTATGAAGTGCAAGACGACTTGAAGACATACCCAAAATGGATACATGGGATTGTCAGATGTCACATAATGCATTCTGTGATTCTATCTTGTATTTCACTACTTCAACATCAATGTAACGCTTACCTAAACTATGATTTATTCTAAACAGATCCTAGAACTCTACAGTACAGGGTTGCCTACACTTTTTTGGCTTGTGAGCAACTTTTAAAAGGACCAAGACAAAATGATCTATCACCACTATTAATACATATGTCAGCACCTCGCTCATTAGGTAATATTACTGCCATTTATGTCAATGGCTGGATAACTTCGTAGATAACACTACTGCCTGCGGTGCGGTAGGAGTAAATACCAAACCAATTTACCCATGCTAATTTTAGTTCATATATGTTGCATTGACAATACACTGTACTCTGGCAATCTGCAGTTGGACTATATGAGGCATACATTACTACGAAATTCATCTGCTGTACTGCATTTTATCTTCTTCCTACACCTTTGTAACATGGAAGTTTAATTATTTGTTACTGTAGCATGAACAATTTTTAAAAATAATACACTGAAAATTATTAACATCCTTGTTGCTTAGATAACTATAATCACACAGCCTAAACATTAAAACCAAAACAAAAAACCCCCCACAAACTTAATTCCAATTTGTGGCCAATGTGAGGGCAAGATAATGTAGATACTCATGAAATAAGATGACCAATGACTGTCGGCTACACAAGGGCTCCCCCTCCTCACAAAAGCCAATTTAACCACTGTGTTTGACCAATATATTTGACTCTGTGCAGCCAGAAAATCAGACTGCAAATACAAGAGGGGACAAAGGCTCCTTTAACATCTGAGATATAATGCAATGTATGAATGAAACATCTTAAAAAAAACAACAACATCTAAACAGTTGAAGGTAAATAAATGTAATTATTACTGATATCATGTTATACATTTGCTACAATCTAGCTCTTCCATTCACATATGCTTCAATTCCACCTAAAGAGGAACCTTATGGAGTTAAGATTTTAATGAATGATGGATGCTGTGAGTCAACAGAGCTATCCACTGCACCACCTACTACTACTACTACTACTACATACAAATGGCAAGATGTCAATTTGTTGTTTCAACAAGTTTTCTTTTATTTGTTGTCCAGTTCTCTCTTTGTTCTTTTGTTCATGTTGATTCTTTTTTTTTTTTTTTACTTGATAGGTTTCTTCAAAGATTATGCAGAAGAAGTGCTCAATAAGTAGCCATTATACTAGTGTAATTTTTCTGTGGCAGGTATTGTGAGCTCTTCTTGTACATTGTGAGGGTTTTGCTGTGTCCATTCTAGACATTTTTTTTTCCATTCGTTTTTCAAATGTCAACCATCCAACAAAAACATCCAAGTCAGATTTTCAAGGATGCCTGAAAATCTTGGTTTATCGTTATTATTATTAATCATTCATTCATTCATTGTCTTCCTCCAGAGGGTTCAGTCTGGATATGTCGTCAGTTCATCACAGGGCTGACATATAGAGAGGAACAACCAATTACTCACTCTCACATTCACACCTGTGGGCAATTTAGATTATCCAGTTAACCTATCAGGGCATGCTTTTGGATGGTAAGAAGAAGTCGGAGTACTCTGAAGGTACCCACGCAACACAGGGAGACATACACCAGAATAGTTTTTATCAGGTCTCTACATGAAATCTTTAAACATATATCATAACAAGAAAGTCTAATGTTTCTCTGTGTAAGAGTGATATTTATCTGATTGCGTAATGTAAAATTTCAGTATGATTATTTTTAGTGACTGTTTCAAGAAAAAACAACACATTCTGCAATGCACTTTATTCAGCATTCTGTGGAGTGTCATGTTGTGTTAAGTCATGTGTCAGTGTGGACCTGCAGCTTATCCTCCCACCAGACAGCAGCTTTTAATCAACAGTAGTCGGTAAAAGTCAATTACGAAGGATGGGTGAAAGTGACACATGATAATCCTCTGTAAATGCACAAGGGGCCTTAAGCTCAGGAGGCACCATCCGATATCCAACCGTTTGATACGACAACAAGCATTTGTGATTTATTTCCACCTAGCACTGCTGTCGAAATCATAATAAGCCAAATGTCAGACTAGCATATTGCTAACAGCCGACCACTAAAGAGACAACTCGGAGCAGTAGTTTGATCGAGTATTAATTTAAACATTGCTGACAGATGTGAAAAAGAAGCGGAGTGAGACTTACTCGAGCTCTGTTAATGTCCAGAAAAGCGTAAAATTCTCTTAAAGGGCCTGTTGCGGCCACTCTCGTCTTCACCACAGAATCCCACTGACTGCAGACATGTCAACCAACCGTCTGTGTTTTGTCTGATGCACATGAACCAACCAGCTATTCTTCATGACTAACATCCGGGCACTCGAGGAGCTACACATCCACAAGATACATTTCCATGTACTATTGGTCAGACGGTTGGATAAGCGTGTCTCTCGTCCAATCGGAGAGCAGCACAGCAGAAACAGCTTGATAGTAAACAAACATTCCGGGAAGCCGTCATCAGAGGCAGATAGGCGAGCCCCAGCATCTGGTGTAACCAAATATTACAGTAGATGTAAAAGTATTTGTACTCCACTAGATTTTTACTACAATTACATTTTCATATCGTATGCTACTGTAGTCTTTTTTCATATTGACAGAGAGGATATACTTAAACAGTTATAGTTTTTACTAGTTTAATGTTACCTACAAATTAACTTTTCCTTGTAATATAGTTGCTCTGTATCAATATGTAGTAGTAAATTATACTAATGTAACACTGCCCTACATAATTTAGTACTTTGTATATGTTTTTCTAAAACAATATATATAATATATATACACACTAAGATAAATGCCTGTAAAACGATATATTCCTAAATAGACCTACAGTATTCGAGTAAATATAGCATTTTCAACAGTGAGTTTGTTTCAAGGTTAACGCAAACAAAAAACACAAATTTAGCAGTGGGAAAATTGTCCGAGAACAAAATAGAAAATTTAAGCAGACCAAATTTTATTAAGCGTATGTATTAAAAATTATTTTACTGAAAAGTTGTCAGTTGTGAGCCTCTTTGACAGTAAATTTAACAGTAAATAGTCTATCTAACGATACACGTTTTATTAAATTGCCTAATTTATTTTAAAAAGTTGCAGCCATTGACAGTAAATAAATTGAAATATAATGATGAAAGATTGAAGTGCTGACACTGAAAGATTTTCACAGTATCACTTGAAGTACTTGAACAGTCGGTCGAGCCGTCAGGTGTCAAACGCGATACATTTTCAAAACCAACTTTAAGCAATAAAACCATCTTCAAATACAGTAAAACAACATCC
>JAPTYR010000001.1:10080100-10097054 GCA_029814505.1 Siphamia roseigaster | reverse complement strand
AAAAAAATATTACAAAAAAATGAATGTATTTTTTGAAGCAACCACATCTTCTAACCTTTGAAAAATATATGCTTCTCTTTGCATCTTTTTCCCCATGCTTTATGGGGAATTCCAGAAAAAAAAGTATTTATAGAGCCACCTCATTTGTGTACATTTCCATACTTCACTTAGATTTATGTTTTACTAGTGGTTACCTACATTTATATGTAGCACTTGTGGGAACCTGCATTTTGGTCCCCATGGTGTCAGAGGTTCCCATGCCATGACTGTGCACATATATCAATGTCCCCACAAAGACAGAAATACAAGCGCACGCACACACACACACACACACACACACACACACACACACACACATGCATCCTGCTGTTTTTGCACCTGCAGTAAATTTCGCCTGAAACCACAAGTGTCAAAACTGACAGTGACAGACAGATGCACATTCACAGGATCAAAAAGAACAGTTAGATTTATTTATGGTTTGAAATGAAGTGAGCATGGTTACAGAACAGGGTTAATTTTCTTGATAAATAATTTTTGTTGTAGTCTTCGTCAACAACATAGTTTTCCTGATGAAAACGAGATGATAATTAAATATATAGTGATTCACCAGAGAAAAACAACTGGCTACATGTAGTGACACTTTGGTCAGCGAATGAAAACTGGACGAATATGATGGTCAGAGACAAGATCCACTCAGAAAAAAAAGAGGGTGAGAGGTGAAGGAGAGGGAGGAGATGAAACCACATCCACACGGCAGGAGGAAAAGGCAGGACAGCCTAAGATCAAGACCTAAAGGCGGAGAAAGCAGCACGAGTTGAGAAGAGATCCAATTACTGGTGGGTGATATATATATCCTCTGCGATAGTATTGTCATTGCTGTTTTAACGGTGTGCAAATTTACATTATCGAGTATTTAAAGGGATTACGTTGAAGCAAATCGGGCTGTTTTTTGCATGTTTGGGATGAAATCCGATCAAAACTAGAGAGCAAAATTAGTACAATTGGATGTGTTTTGAGAAAGTCTAATTATACCGCATTAGCCACGCTAGCCACCTAGCCATGCCATATACTCCAATAGGGCATACCATACACCACGTTTCAAAACAACATTTAAACCTCCTACACAGTTCCAAAAAGCACCACACTTAGCTGGTAGTATGTAGAGGATCCCTAAAAACAAACCCAGGTGTCCTGAGCTCCTCATGTCGTCGGAAAAAGTCCAGAAGGAGTATGTGAACGTACTGTGGTGAAAAGGCTTGAGATAGACCCAGAAGCCAGGTCGTGAGGGACAAGCCCATACGAGTAGATTGCCGAGTACATTGACAATCAGCTGTGCGCTCCGGAAGTCATTATAGCAACCTGTTGCTTGCTGTGTTTCATGACTTGGCTCCTCTGCTGACAACTTCATATTTTGCAAGGTGATTGAGACTTCTAGTAGCGTACACCTTCTATTCAGAACAAATTAATACTAACGATGTACTCAGCAAACTACTCGTATGGGCTTGTTCATCCCAAACATGCAAAAATACAGCCTAACTTGCTGCAACGCCAGATAATCCCTTTAAGGCTGGTCAACTGATCTCCTCTACCAACTCACTCCCACAACCATCAAGCCACCTACTGTCCCTAAGATAAGAGAAGATAAAAACAAAATAGGGAAAAAATAGATCGTAACTAAACGGTGAGGCTCGCAGTTAGTATTGATGCATAGTTTGCAGAAACAAGACTGCTAAAAAGGTAAACAGCAAACATAGCTGATATGATGATTGAATTAAGTGACGAATGAAATGCTATCAAAGTATGCAAAGCAATCCAGCAGCTCTGCAGAACACTTTGACTTTATCGATAACAGAAAGGCACACTCTGCCCTTAGTAACATACAGTACATATCTGATGACACATGGCTGAAACTAACAATTATTTCCTCTCTGACTCATTCACGACAGACCAATTGATAAATAGATAATTATGATTCATTCACAACAGACATCACTTTTACACTAAAGCTAAATGTAAGATCTTCAGAGTATCCCCCTGTAATATCAGTCCAAAAACCTAGAGGTGTTTATTTCTCATGTAAGACAAATGACAGAAGAACTGTGAAAACTGCTACCTAAGAAGCTTTGATGTCTAGACATACACAGCTATTTTCACTGCTTTAAGAACAGATTTGCTCCAGGGACAGTAAATATAAACACCAGTCTGGCACTATACTGACTCCCTGAGGAGTAGAACCTCCAGGGTAAACCTTGACTTCACCAACTGAACAGACACTAGGTTTTACTGTGAACATACAGGGTTTTTTTTAACCCCTTCTTTCAATTCTGGATACAAAAATTCAATGATGCGGTAATACTGGTATTGGATTGCAGCAGATAATGCAAAACAGCAAAATGACAAATACTGATGAAATAAAATGCCAAATCGCACACTGCTTCACTGGCAGTACAACAGAAATCTGAAGGGTCTCCCAAATTGGGACGGGCACTTACTCCACAGACTACATGTCAGCCTCTCAAATTCTCAATGGCAGAATTAAATGCATTTGCAAACTGTCAAAAGTCTGTCAGCATAAAACTGAACATAATGCACAACTGGTCAATGAGCGCAAATAATTATGAATTTTCATATCTATTAAAACTAATAAGGCAACTTAGATTGAATACAATAAAGACTGTGATGTAATAAGTCTATGTTCCTACTCTCACCTATGGTCAGGAGCTTTGGGTCATGACCGAAAGGACAAGATCCCGGATACAGGTGGCTGAAATGAGCTTCCTCCGCAGGGAGGCTGGTCATACCCTTAGTGATAGTGAGGAGCTCAGTCACCAGGGAGAAGCTCGGAGTACAGTCGCTGCTTTTCCACATAGAGAGGGATCAGCTAAGGTGGCTCGGGTATCTCTTTTGGATGCCTCTCGGGCACCTCGCTGGAGAGGTGTTCCAGGCATGTCCCAGTGTGAGGCACCCTTGGGGAAGACGTGGACATGCTGGTGAGACTATGTATGTCAGCTCTGGGGAGAGGGAAGCCTGGGCATCCCTGCTTAGCCAGTTGCTCCCACGACCCAGCTCCGGATAAGCGGAAGATAATGGATGGATGCAATAAGTCACTTTAACTTTGTAAAACAAAACAGCACTTGAAATCAGATTTTAAACTGAGTAGGGGTGGGCAATATGGCCTCAAATCAATATCACCATAAATTGGGCAGTTTTACCTCGATAACAATAAAAAAAATAAAATAAAAAAAAAAGGGTGTCTGTGTGCTATAAAGGACAAAACAGGCAAAAAAGTATGTTGATCACCTGTATGTATTGGCCAACTCAAAGGAAATGAAATAAGAAGCTTAAAAATGTATTAAAATGAAACTTTAAGAGTTTTGCACCTCAATGGCAGAAAAGGTTGGTTTTTCTTATTTGTACTCTTTCTGATGATCCAGCATCTTTTCCATTCAAATGTTCATCGCCATTTTTTTTTTTTAAATCAAACATTCAAGCGATAGCTTTAGTCTTTCCATGAGTACACACCTGACTCACTCCCCTCACAGTGAACAACTTCGAAGTGTATACCACCACAAACAATCCATTTGTTTACATACCAAAACAAAACTATCACTGTTTTTGCTTTCCCCCCCTCAAAATTCCATGCAGTCCCAGCAGCAAGAGGCAATGAAGCTGTTGCCATGTTTGTTGCCACTGCAGTCATAATGTGGCTACATGGAATAAAAAAAACACAACAAAAACAGAGTGATGTTAAGTTTAGGGTTTTTGTTTGCCTACTGGTTTGGTAGGTAAGAAAATAGTTTATGGTGGAGTACACTTCAAATTGTTCACTGTGAGGGGAGTGATTCAGGTGTGCAACCACAGAAAGACTAACGGGTTCATAATAATTAAGCTGTCACTTGGGTTTTACAGATCTGATGAAAAATTGGTGACAAATGTCATATCTAGCTTTAATCTTAGATACGGAGGTAATATTAGACCTGTCTTTATTACTTCTGGACTGTATCATCTACTTAGTATCATGCCAGACTGATGTCCAGGAATATCTAAACACCCCCACAGTGTGGAAAAGTATTGGCCCCATTGCTATCTTCGATGACCTGTAAGTATATGGAAAACTGTCTGACAAGAAATGTCAGTTTATAAAGTTAGGAGGGGTTGGCAGTATGCCGGGTCTTGGATGCTGACATATCAAGTTGACCTGTAGCAAAAGTACCTTGAGAGCGAAAAGCAAACATTGACATACCTTTAACCGTTTGACCACCTCATCATTGGTGATTTTGTCCGTTATCTCTTTTACACCGGGGGGATAGACGATCTTTCCGTCCCCCGCCGGTTTCTGCTGTTGCGGGAACTCCATGCTTGTTGATGTATAGTCCACACGGTCTTTTACTGGCCTCTATGGGTCAAAAAACAAAAGTTCAGCACAACCATGCTACCGCACTTACCAAAAACCTCATTTTAAGCCGCATTCTCATTTGCCAATTACGAAATTTGTCCACTTAAATTCACAAAACATCTACAGTATATTTAACGACATTTGAAGCAAGTCAACTTTTCAGACAGTAAGCCAGCACTGCAACATCACTGTGTATATTATTAGCTTGTATGCTAAAGCACGCCAGCTAAACATCAGCTCCATATTTTCCGAAAAATCCTCATCAAATATCGTTTGGCTGGTCAAGTAAGCTCACCTGCTACCCCGGTATATTAATGCAATTTGGACTATTTAACTGCAGGAGGAACACTTTTAAAACGATACTAGAGCAGCCGGTTTGTCTGCTGTCATACAGGTTATCAAATTAGCTAGCTAGCTCGTTCCAGACTAAACATCATTGGCTAGCGGCTAGCATTTTGCGGGAAGGAAGTAATGTTAGCATCAAGCGGCTAATATGTTAGCCATGTCAGCTAAACGGTTAGCCTACTTCGCTAGCTTAGGCCGCAAACTATTGAGGTACCCATCACATCTCCGGCTAGAGACAATCACAGAGGAAGTGAAGTATTTTATCATGTGTACCTCAAATAGCCATACTCGTGGTCACTTTCTGTGGTTTCCAACAAATGCAACTACTTTGTTAAGTTTAGAATGATGCCAATTTACTTGTTACTGTCTTTTTTCAACTTCAACGCATCGCTCCGTACTGCCGCTAGTTCACAGGCGAAGGGCTGCTACCGTCGCCCTGAGCCCTCCTCTCTTACCATCAACTTGCCCTCACGGATGGTTTTGAATACCACAACAAATGCAAAATGCACATATTTTCAAATATACAACTACGTCCAAAAGTCAATTATATTTGCCAAACGTTTCCCCGTTAGTATTTACCTCTCAAGTGGGCCGTTTTAATTCATTAGTCTGACACAGGTTGGGTTTAGTTTTCGGCACAAAGCTCTCTGTCCGTTCAGTCAGTGCTGTCTATGTGAAGCCTGGGTGCACAGCGCCCCCCTCGGTCTCATACGAGTACTGCAATACCAAATACATGGCGGGAGTCAGAGGGACAGCCCGCACAGAGGCAGACACCAGCTAGTGCTCATTACCTCCATCTGGTTTATGATCTGCACATCGGCCTCATTCCATGTAAACACAAGATAGATATATGTCAAAATGCAATAATCAAATACATGCATGAGGATGATGAGCTGTGTAATGGTAGACATGCACAATAGCACCAAAATATCCTTCTGAGAGCCACAACAGTTTTTCAGATACATTTTTAAAAGTATTTTTCATTATTTATTGATTCCTTTTTAATGACATGTCTTTTGCAATGGACAGCATTTTTATGCATAACTGTCAAACTTTTGTCCCCTACAGAGGACAAAAATGCATTGCTGGGTCTCAGGAGGACGTGGAGGGAGGAACTGGTGCTACATAACATATGTTTTGTTTATTCCTGTGTAAACATGCATGAATAGCCATTAATTACTTTAATTTCATGACCACAACTATATGCAGGTTATATACATTTATTTATTTGAGGGATTTTAAGTCAATGTACTATACAGTCAATAGCTAATTTGATTTGAAGGACTTTGCAGGGATTAGAGTAGAGTAGAGTAGAGTAGAGTGGAGTAGTCAACTTTGGTGATCCCACTACAGGAAAATTCTCTGATTAAGGCAGCAACAGGATAATGCAGTGTGCAAGAATATGTGTATGCATGAAGATGGTGCAAAAAAACAAACAATACAAAAATTAATAATAGTAACATTCTCTATAAAGTATAATGCAGGACATATTTACATAATAAGTAGAATTGCAGCATGTCAAACAGTACAGATGTGACTCAAACACAAAAGAGCAACAATGTTGTGGTGTAAAATCTAACAACAGACAGGGTAGTCAGCTTGTTTTGCAAAATGACAGGAGGCCAGGGCTATTCGTAATTACTATTTACTATTTCACTTAAGCAATATATTTGTTTGTACAATGTCTGATGGGTAATTTAGTGGTGTTCTCAGACAAACAAAAATTTTCAAAGTGCATAGCAAATTTTACAAAGTAGGAATCTACCGATGAAAATATAGGCTGCAAAAGTGTTTAGACTCTAATGGAAGTTATGTTAATAAATATGTTATTTTGATAAATACGCTTTTTATTGCATTTGTCTTAGAACCTTTTTGACTCTCCTTCATAAGAATTCCACAGTGGAGAAATTTACAACAACAAAAACATAAAGAAAGTAAACAAATCACCACCAAAAACATGCTTTAACCAGAAAATAACAGCACAGACATGCAGGAAAGTTGCAAGTTTATTCCTCCTTCTATTTATTTTTACACTAAAGGGTGAAAAGTAGGGAACACAACTGCAGACATTGGGCGCCGGGATGCTTTTATTGTGAAGTGTGTTTGTCTGTTTCCGGCGTCGCTGTGGTGATTGTGTTGAATGTGTTCATACTCGTACAGTTTGTATTTTGAGATGAAGGTTGTTCGGCCACTTGGTGTGCTGTTAAAATATCATAACCTTGAATGGTTGTACTCGGATTACTTTACCCGATACAACAGTACCATGTTTTCGGCTCGGGGCCTTTCCCGTGCAGCTTCTCAGTAACTTAGTTCGGTTAGTTGGGTTAGTTAGCTCCGCGGCGGTGCTAATGAAAGCTACCATCGGCTGTACCACGGAATGCCCCGGAGAAAGAAAACCGACCAGAGCCCCGCCAGAGTGCCCAGCGGGCCGCCAGAAGGGGGAAGTGTCGCCCACAACACGGATTACCGAGTCCCTCAGCTTTGTGACCGTCCAATGGCGAACAACTTCTCACCCAGCGGTTCCGAAAAGGAGAACATCGTCAGAAACATGCAGGAGATGTTCGCACACCTGGACCCTGACGTTATTTACATTGTGTTGTCCGAGTGTGACTTTAAAGGTAGCTCTAAACACCGAAGCCTAACCTGCTATGTTATTCAAATGAGCATTATTTTAACAAATGTGGCTAACAGATTAGCTCCATAATTAGCATCGTGTGCCACATAGGGATAAAGTACGTTACACCACATTACTTATTGATGGCGGTCCCATGGGAGTCGCATGTCATTAGATATTCATAACAATATATCGTATAAAGCTGCACTTGGTGTGTCTTTACTCAGCAGCCCTTGCACCTTCTGCCACCTGTTGTGCATGTGTTGACAGCTATGGCTATGCCAACCTGTGGTGCATTTTGCAATGCCAGCGGTTTCAAGTTTATCCACATTACTCGATTAAGTGTCACCACAAGCAGAATATATTTGAACCACAACAAAATAAAAGTCAGTTATGCTTATATCAAACATCCAACTTTAACCAGTGGGAATCAGCAAGATGTGCAACGTTGCACAATCTGTGTATGGATTATCTCTGCTTTACCACTGTGTATAAGGAACAAAGGTGACAGTGGAGCTGTTGTGACACTGAATTGTCTGTAATTGTAACTAGTGGACATGAAATTTGTTGTGTTCAACTTGACTGATTCACTGCCTACTTTTTCCCTTGTGTTTGTTTTCATGATGTATTTTGCAGTTGACAATGCAATGGACTCGCTGTTGGAGTTGTCTGTGGCTGCTGAAGATGCATGCCCTGCTCCCATTCCTGTGTCTGGCTTTGAGCGTACTGCTGCTGCCCTGCTCGGCCCCGCTCACTGTTCTGAACCAGACTCTTCTAAACCGTCTTTGCAGCGGGCCTCCTCTCCTTCCCATGTTCTGTCAGAAGAGCTGGACCTGCTGCTTGATCAGGAACTAGAGACACTGACTACACAACAAGATGGTACAAAGGAGCATCACAACAGCCAGCATATACCTGGTGGTTCACCCCCTTCCTCTTTCCCACCACCCCAGTTTTCACAGCAGGTCCTCCCTGAGCTGCTTCAGTCCAGCCTGGAATCTGGATCGAGAGGATCCCCTACTGAACAGCCACGCCTTCTCACAGGCTCGCTGGAGCAAGTGTCTGGAGCTTCCTCTCCACTTGATCAGCTCAGTGCTTTCGAAGATGAGATCGCTGAAAAGCAGGAGTTAGTGTTGGATTTTAAACATTTGATGACAGCAACTTCTGACACAGAGAAACCAATTACTCCTTTGGACCTGGGAGCTTCAGGACGGCCTTCAGCATTCCAGGTGTATAAAAAGCAAAACCCCTCACACACTCAGTCAGAGAGGACAGATGTTCCGACCTGTGATACAACAGTAGGAGGAGTCAGATCTAAGGTGAATATGTTGAACCAGGATATGCTTTCCCATGCACCACTCCCCTGGAATGTTGGAGCTCCAGCATTTTTTCCACGAATCTATGGACACCAAGGCCCTACCTTTATTACCCCAGTGGCTTCAAACTGGCCCAGGCATCCCTCTCCCTGGCTGGGTCATGGTCCTGTCGGCCACACACCCATCAGACCACCTCTGACTCTACCCAGGTCCTGGACCCTACCAGCTGCACCTCAACTTCCTGGCCAGTGCAACAAGCTTCGTTTAGAGGGGAGGGTTCTTGTGTTGTTACGTGGTGCTCCGGGATCTGGCAAGTCAACCTTGGCAAGGTAAGACTAAGTCTAAAAAAACAGCCCCAACTAGAAATGTAACTCCTTTTAAAAGTAGAATGGCCTGAATTGATGAAAAGATAATGTTAAAGATAGTTGGGGACAATATTGTACTCACACAGTGTATGTCTCATTCCTTGCTTGTCAAGCAAAGTACAAAGATTTCTGAACTTTTTTTTTTTTTTTTTTTTAATGTTTATGTTTGAGGAGAGTCAAAAAGTGCTCAGACAAGTGCTGTGTCAGGGGATGAAACTTGGATCTACCAGTTTGACCCAGAGAACAACATTTTTTATCAAAGCAGTGGCATTCAAAAGGAGCAGCTGGATCTGTGAAATTTAAGAAATAAATTAATTAATTAAATAAACTTTTTATTTCAGAAGGGAAAATAAAAAGTATTTTCTTCACCAAGGCACTCCAAGTGAATATTTAAAAATGTCTTTATTAAATTGACATGTCCACTAAGGACCATGGTTTGGTTGGTTTAGTTCTAAAGGTACTTGTACATATGTTAAACATGTTTTTCCCACTTTATGTTACATTTATTTTTTTCATAATTTCACAGCAAAGGTTTATCTGCTAACCCTAAGCAACTTCATTAAATGTATATTTAATTTATAGGATTATGTATAGCATTTACCATCAATAGTTGACCAATTTGTTTAGAGACAGAAAGCTTGTGTTGAAGCTGTACAATACATCAAACACGTGCTTAATTACTGAAAAGTTGCCTTTATCCACTTGTTTCTGCAGAGCCTTGTTAGAGCATAACCCAGGTGGAGTTATACTGAGCACTGATAACTATTTCACTCGACATGGGGTATATCACTTTGACCCTAATGAACTTGGAGAGGCTCACAGCTGGAACCACCAAAAAGGTAAAAATCACAAACATATACACCAATAGCGATGGGTTCCAACAGGACTAAGTCAGAATTATTTTCATTTTAAAAAAAATTGATTTTCTTCATTTGTTCATGTTTGCCATTAAAATGAGAATTGCATTTTGTCCTTTATGCTGACTTTAATGCACATTTATTTTTTTAGCCAAGGAGGCTTTTCAGAGGGGTGTTCACCCTATAATCATTGACAACACCAACATGCAGGGCTGGGAGATGAAACCCTATGTGACTCAGGTGAGTCAGTTTTACAGCGGTTTGTGCTGCATAGTTCCAGGTCTTTTGTTGTCCACTGATTTGGTGGAACATTTAGTTAAAAAACACAACAAAGTTGTCACTACATAAAGCAGATAAACATAACACTACATGCTAACACTTATCTTTTTTAGTATATTTTAGAGACCAAAATATGTTTCCTCATATATACAAAATAAAGTTAAGATGGACTCTGAAAATATTTGATGGGGTTTTTTTTTTGTAGATCCGTCAGTAAAATAAACATTCACCAACTTAAAAAATGTCCCAGGTTTCACAAATGTGTTTGATTTTTATTTCTTTTTTTAACAGTAAAATTGTTTAACCCCACTGTAAACACATTGTGCACTTTAAACAGGGTTTTTATTGCCCTCTGTTCTAGGCACTAAATTATAACTACAAGGTTCTGTTCAGAGAGCCAGACACTTGGTGGAAGAATAAGCCCAGAGAACTAGAGAGGTAAGGAATACAGAAGTGCATGTTTTTAAATCCAAAATGCCAACCACATATTTGCACAAACCTAGCAGTTCCTTTTGTTCACACATTTTATTTGAATGCTGTTTAATCCATTATCTGTTTTTTGTTTTTGTAGACGCAACATGCATAATGTCCCTGCAGAAAAAATCAGACGGATGCTGAATACATATGAGCGCTTTGTTACCATCCAGTCCATTATGGGTTCACAGATGCCTGAGAAGAAACAGTGTTTCATTCTTGAGGACAAAAGTTCACAGTGAGTTTATTCACCAATAATGGCTTATAGACAGGCTAAACATGAAGACAGTAATTAATTTTGTATGTTTTGTTGTAAAAATTTGTAATTACTATTTGTATATTGCTTGGTACACACAATACATTTTCATCTGTTGAACAAATTTATCATGATATTAAATGTCATGTTAAAATATAACTTTATGATTGAGTCTGAAAAGTGCTTTGAAGTAAAAAAAAGATGAGAAGGACATGAGAAGAGGGGGAGTGTCCAGTCATTGGTGTGTGTGTGTGTGTGTGGGTGTGGGTGTGGGTGTGGGTGGGTGGGGGGAATCCCAAGAAAGGTAAAGGACCATATGAAGGTCTGAAAAGGAAAGAGTGGCTTTTTGGTTGGCCTGTACTACCTAAGAAGGGCCAACATACACAAGTCATCATTTTAGGTACAGTCAGGTCTCCAAGTATTTGGACAGGGACACAAATTTCATACCACCACAGATGATTTAAAAAGAAACACTCAAAATATGATTGAAATGTGGGCTTTCAGCTTTAATTCAAGTCATTTAAGAAAAATATTGCATTAACTATTTATGAATTCAAACCATTTTATTTGTAGTCCATCCTTTCTGAGGCTTAAATTATTATCGACAATTGGTTAATTACTCCGCCAACGAACGGCGGAATTATGTTTTCGCCAGCGTTTATCTGTCTGGCTGTTAGCAGGATAACTCAAAAAGCTATGGATGGATTTAGCTGAAAGTTTCAGGAACTGTTGATACTGGCACGGGGAACAAATGATTACATTTTGGTTGTGATCGGTAGAGGTATTGGGGCAGGGGGGCACATGTGTGTGTTTCAATCGGTTGGTTGGGACAGACCATTGTTAGCAGAAGTAAAAGTGAAACCTATCGCTCATTTAGGCGGGGTGGGGGCTGATCTGCCTTGGTGGAGTCTGCACTCTTCAAGTGCTTTTTTTAGTTTCAAATCTATTATAGTTGTGTTTTAAAAAAAAAGAAAAAAAAAAAAAGAAGAGCCGGAGTTACAAAACTTGTCACAGTGTAAATACTAATGGGCATAAACATATACCCAATAGTGAGAATATTTCAGATGCTTTAGGTTGTTGTTCCACAGGCCCTTCCCCAAAGAAACTCAAGCCTGTTCTTGAAAACCAACCAAACTTGTCCAACAATAACTAAATAATTCTGCAGCCACAATCAGCCAGTCCACTTCTTTCACATTGTAACTGTGATGTTTTCACATGTCAGTTCAGATCCAAAGCAAAGAGAAAGACAAATGGTCTATCAGACTGACTCAGGGGTAAAAGATGTACACACCAAGATTTTGTTTAATGGGTGTTAATATGGTTTTATTTATTTATTTATTGCATACAAATTGTACTGACTGAATTGTAAGGATTCTACAACAACATTAAAGTGGGAACAATTAAAATGATTTTAAAATTGGAAAAATAGTCAAGTCACATAATTCAGTTCACCACTAGCAGGGCATTCATATTACTTTTCGTACCTCTCTTGTTTTCCTTAGGCCAGAATCTTCTCAAACGCCTTGTCCAGACCTTGTTGGCGAGCCTGGATTAATTGAGGGGAGTAAGAAAACTCACCCTCAGTTGTTTTTATCCCTACCTGATGTCTCGTCCATCGGTCATTCTGTTGACATGGGAATACTAGAAGACAGCAGCCACAAATCCACTGAGTCACTGACTTTCCAACCTCCTGCAAGACCTTTAGAAAATCCAGAGAATACAGAGGATGATGATGACATCAATTTAGGAGATTTAGATTCTGAGTTAGATGCCCAGTTAGAGATGAACCAACTTAGTGGGGATCAGAGAATCCCTGACTGCATCGTGGAGTCTGTGATGAATGAAGAGCACTGCAGAGATGACGTGCCGGTGGCTTTCTCTGAGTCTATTGGACAACGGGTAAGGAGGGAAAGGACACGCAGGAGTTCTGGTTTTGACAGGCTGGAGCCGTCTGATCTGGTCAAAGATGCTCACCAATCAGAGAGTGCCATAAAGGAGAAAAAGAAGACCGAAGCAAATAAAGCAGAACATGTTGAGGTCATGCAGAACAGGGGAGAGGTGTTAGATTTTGTAGGGGACTGGCCTTCTGAAGGATCACTTGAGCAGCGGCGGGTGAGGAGACGAGAAAGGCGTAAAGAGGAAAAAGACAAAGAAGATGGAGGCAAGCCCGGAGAAGCCAATGAAAACAACACAAAAAAAGTGCAGTCAAAGCATGATGTATCCGAGCTCCAGAAGCTGCTTGATCTTATTCAGACGGGTGTAGCTGACATTCAGACTGGCTCATCCCTTTCCCCCTCCCTTTCTCCCAGCTCTGAAGAGGAACTGGTGGCTCATACGGAGACAGGATATGGGCTTGAAGAATTTCAGGGTAGCAGTGAGTTGAACAGTGCAGATAACATGAGCAGGGCTAACAGCAGTAGAGGTGAACTACCAGACTGTGTGTTGGACTGGAAGGCAGCTGACAGTTGTACGGTCAGGGAGCCTGTTAAATTAAGAACGAATGACTGGGAACATCTTAAAGCTGAAAACGAAACAAGTATCACAGAAGAGTATGAGAATTTAATAGAGACGGGTCAAGGAACACAGCCTCTTGATTTAAAATCACCTAACCTTGCACACTCTTCCTCAACCACCAATGTTGATTCAGATGTTGTCTTAGAATCTGCAGAGGAAAGCTCTAAAGAAATGGGAAGCCGCAGTATTGGAGGTACTGTCTGTGCCGATGTCACTGGTAGCTGCACAGAGACTCAAATAGAGGCAGAGTCGCATACTAGTGAAGTTTGTCAAAGTCCTGAGTTTGAGGGTTTTGTGGACATAGGGGGCAATCCTTTAGGTACAGCCTCAGCCAATCAGGAAACAAAGCAGCGTCAAGGTCGCAGGTCGGGAAAACAGTGCAAACTCGCTCTCACCTTCACACAAAACTGCCCTGATTTCTCGGTGAAATCTCCAGTATGTGTCACTGCACCAGCCCCGAACATTAACACCAGCCTAAATAGTGGTCACATAGCTCTTCAGACCAATTCTGATCCTGATCCTAATGCTAAACTGAACCCACTGAAGCCATATTGTGAGGCAGACCTGCAGCCTACGGTAGATAAAGGCAGCTTCACCCAAACAGAATCTCAGGACTTTGCCCTCCTTTGGCGTCTGAACCAACAAAACCACCCCAATGGTAAAGTTGCTACTGCATACAGCAATTCTAGTGATGTCACAATCGTCTATGGCAACTCGTCTCGCTTTGTGCCAGAGGTGTCCGGTGCTATTCCTGCCATGACTGCATTTCAACCATCTGGCCTCAAAGAGGTTCCCTACCATGTACTGCATGAAAAAAGCACACAGGTGGAGGAGAAAGACCTGGGGGAAACTCAAACCCGTCTTGAAAGCCTGCGTATTCTCAGCCGCCATTTTAAACTAGTTAGTTTTGACACACTAGAAGACTTGTACGATAAATGCCATCTGGACTTAGAGTGGACCACCAACCTCCTGCTGGACTCTGGAGAGAGGTTCTTTAAAGATGATGATGATGATGGAGAGGAGGAGAAGGAAGAGAAGCCAGACGATCAGAATAAATCCAATGTATGTGGGGTTTTGGAAAAGGTTGAAGAAAACATGTGCTTCAATATAAATACGCATCAGATTGAAAATCGGCCAAAGGCTGTGGTTTCAGAGGCTGCTCCACAGGTGATCAGTTCATCCAGTGAGTCAAGTAAAGGCTCTACCATCCTCACATTACCTGTTCCAGCTTCATCAGTAAGGGATAAAGATCATACATCAGCCCTCTCAGGAAGTAAAGCAGACACTAACACTGAGCGCAAAGAGAAAACACAACCTGACTTACAAGGGGGAGCTTGGGGTGTGAGCACAGATGCTGGAGTGATAATGGAACAGGCGGGTGTTGAAATGGAAATGGAGGATGACATTTCTAGCTTGGACCAGATCCACAAGCTGCTGCAGGCTGAGCTTGAAGAGTTGGAGAAGGAGGAAAAACAGAGGGAACAGGAGCAGCGTAAGAGGAGAACCACCAAGCAGAAAAGGAACCAACATATGGACATTAAGAGTGTGGAGCTGAAACTACCCACTGAAGTAGCACTACAGCTGACTGAGCTGTTTGGTCCTGTTGGAATAGACCCAGGTAACAAACACAGCAGCACAGACAACAGCTACACTTACGTACATGCAACACACTAAAAGAAGCTGAGGAGCTGATGGGGTCTTCACACTTATTTGTAAATGACTATCTTGTGTTCATGGTAAAATTGACTCAAATTGAAGAAGATTTTAGTTGGATAACATTTGGGCCCTCTCAGAAAAGGGAAAAGTTCTCCAAACTCAATATAGAATCAAATGTACTCAGTATAAAACCAAATGTACTCTTTCTGAGGAAAATACTTTTGACTCTGTAATTTTACCTGTTTGGTTTTCTGTGGTCCCCAATATTCAGGTGCATGCTCCACTGATGACTACACTGTGCCGATGGATCTGAACTTGGCTAAACTGCTCCACCAAAAGTGGAAGGAAACCATCCAAGTGAGCCCTTAAACATTTACCACTATTAACAAACCAACAACTAGACAGTAAAACTGAATGACATTAATGCGTGAAAGGGTTAAAGAGTCTTAAAGTTGGTTAATTTGCAAAAAACATTATTATTTTTTTTTTTACAGGACAGGCAGAAACAAGCAGCTCTTTCCTTTCACTTGCTTCAAGAAAGTGAGTTTACACACATAAGGTCCAGCACATTCACAGATGATAAGTATGCATATGAAATTCTGGGTCCTCTGTGTCTTTTTTATCTTTTTTAATACTTTACCTTTTTAGTACTGTGTATTAATCTCCTGATTTGGTTCTTCCTTTCACACCCATAAATATCCATAAATACTTGGAATGTGCACCAATAATTGATCATTCAGAACAATAACCATCTGAGTTGACTCATTTTTATGTGGTTTGGGTGGAGATTGTCATTATGTTTTACTTCATAGAAACATGAGGCTGATGTTTATGACCTTGTTTCTGCCAGAGTGCTGCATATGTAAATTGAAGTCTGCGAGAGCGTACAAAGTGTTTTTCTCAAAATATTATGACTTTATTCTTGAAATATCTTATTATATATTTTGTGTCCTCCATCCTAACAACAGTAATTCAGATCTCATTTACAGGTGTTTGTTACAGAAGTTTTGATCAGTAGTTTTTCTTCTGTTCAGGTTCAGCTGAGTGGGGTAAATCAGAGGTGGCTAAACCTTGGTCCATGGAAAGGACACAACCAGGAGGTTCCATGCCGTTGGATAATCAGCTTCCATTCATGGATCACTGGAATGTGTCCCACCAACATGTCTCTCTCAGAGATATCATAAAAGAAGAGCAGCTTCGGCAGGACAATATGGAAAGGGTAACGTACAGATACACTTTGTTGTCCTTAATGCAGTTTTCATAGTCTCTAGCAAACAGACATCAGCTTATTTAATTCCAGGTCCGACAAAATCGTATGGAGCTGGATAAGCGCGACGGTTCCACTCCACTGAAGGAGAACCAGCTCTACTCTCGCTTCCCCACCATTGACCGACATTTCCTTCTGGACATCTTCAGAGACCACAAGTGAGACACCGGTTAACATTATGTCTGTTGGTTTCATTACCTGTTGGGCTTCTCACATCACCCCATCTTACATTTGATAACTTAATAAGAAAAAATGTAGTGTGTTCAGAGGTAGATTTTTGTCTTGAACAAAAAGATACCAAGCAAAGTGTTGCCACTGCATCTCTGGCTAATGTGTATGTGTTGATGCAGTTACTCCCTGACGCAGACTGAGTTGTTTCTCCACTCACTACTGGATGAAGACCCTGTTAAGACAGTGAAGGCCCAGGAAACACCACGGTCCAATCACTACAGAACAGCCAGCAAGGAGAGGGAGAAGGTATTTAAGACAATATAAGGAGTGAAACAGATCAAACCTGAGCCACTATAATTACTGTGGTGTATATAGGGTGACCACCTGCCCATAAGCCCAAGGAGGGACAAGGGGTATGTTTAGGTGGGACAATGTGGGACGCCGACG
>JAPTYR010000001.1:9868174-9880129 GCA_029814505.1 Siphamia roseigaster | reverse complement strand
TGTGTGTGTGTGTGTGTGTGTGTGTGTGTGTGTGTGTGTGTGTGTGTGTGTGTGTGTGTGTGTGTGTGTTGTACTGTTGACTGTAGGTACTGATGTGTTTTCAGACGGAGCTGTGAGGAATAAAGTGTGTGTGAAGTTCAACTCTGCTCTTTCTTTTCCACGTTCACTTAAACCATGTTTATCTTCAAACTTTTCTTTGCTTTTTATAACGTCCGTCAATATCCGTTCTTTAATTCACCTGACTGTAGTTGCGAAAAAAGGTCTTTCCATTACAGTTTTGCGCAATATATACCATTTGTAATACACCTGAAAAACCACCTCTTACCAGCGCAAAAACTTTTAATCGAAAGAGTTTTGTCGAAATTGTCGTTTTTCCATTAGGTACATTCTTATTTGCGATATTTGATGGTCAATGGAAAAGCGCCTCGTGTTAACCGTGTTCACACACTCCTTAAACTGAGAACAATTCTACAAAAATGACGACAACTCCAAATGTCACGTTTCCTCAGATGTCATCATGCCACAGAAGTCGCAAATCATGCTGGAACGGCTGTGGATAGCGTCGTATGACTCCGTATAGTTCTCAACAGGAGTCGAATAATGTTTAACGGGTCACAGTTGACAATATTGTCAACTCTGAGAAAACAATGTGTTGTGCTACAAGGAAACCAACGGTGGACACATGAGATGGGGTTTTGTTTTCTTTCAACTCGACCCCAAAACCACTATGTCCATAATGGAGCTGCACAATATATCGTAAAAATACCGTTCTCGTGATAATGGAGTGTGCAATAATTTCTTTTTTCCCCCCATTAAAGGGATTATCTGGCGTTGAAGTAAGTTGGGCTGGTTTTTTTTTTTTTTTTTTTTTTTTGTTGCTTTTTGTAAATCATTTTTGTTTTTCTACATAAAGAGGCAATTAGAACCTTGTTACGTTTTATATAAAATGCGACTGTCAGATTTATAAATAGCAAGGGACTGGGATGCCAACAACAGCAAATCTAAATGTGATTAGGTATATGCACTTGTTGACGAGTGCAGTTTTCCTTTCACAAAAACACTTAAGAGATATGGAAACGTTTTGTATATTCTTGTAACAATATTGACCAAAACAGCTCATTAACCAAAAAAAGCTGCATACACTTTTATTAAAATCTTCACCTGAATAGAATTTTAGAAAATCCGACTGCATATGCCTGAAAACATTTACTAATTTCTTTTCAGGCGGGAGGCTCAGCTCGACATCGAAGGTCAGTTTCTTGTTAGAATCATATACGAAGATGCCAAAACATATGATCTCGTTGCTGCTGCAAGTAAAGTTCTGAGTAAGTGACCGCATTTGTTTCCAATATAGAAACATTAAATAAAACGTAGATTTATGAAACATCTGACGTCTTTTTTCATTTTTCAGAGATCAACGCAGGAGATATCCTACAAATGTTTGGGAAGATGTTTTTCGAGTTTTGCCAGGAGTCGGGCTATGACACTATTCTGCGAGTATTGGGATCCAACGTTCGTGAATTCCTGCAGGTAGTATTTCACCCGGTAGCCGTGTTAATTAAAACCGATTGCAAAATTGCATTGTTAAATATACAGCCGCATGTAAAAATGCCTCAGCAAGGATTTATCATCTGCGATATTATAAATGCTGCATATTTTATTTTCAATCACATTTTCAGAATCTGGATGCTCTGCATGACCACCTGGGTACCATTTATCCCGGAATGAGGGCTCCCTCGTTCCGTTGCACTGATGCAGAAAAGGGAAATAATCTAATTCTTCACTATTACTCAGAGAGGGAAGGCCTGCAAGACATCGTGATCGGCATCATTAAAACTGTCGCTCAGCAGATCCATGGAACAGAGATAGAGATGAAGGTTTGCTCGTCTGTTTCGTTGTTCTTTTGTGCACACACTTCTGTAACAGCTCATCCTGCTGCTGATGGCGATAAAGGATGAGTTCCCTGTAAATTATAAAGAAGTCTTTTTAATACTTTTGTCAGGATGTGTGTCTGTCCAAGAATATAATTAAGAGAGGTTATAACGTGGAGATTTAAGAAAAGAATGTTCCAAAAAACAGAACAGTGCTGCACCGTGACAACTGCGGCTCAGGACTGGGTTTTTGGCTAATGTCTGTGAGTCAGAGGATATTTTTAGATCTAAGTTATAGAGTCTGTGTCAGGAGTCTCTCAGAAGTTTTTTTTTTTTTTTTTTTTCTTTCCATAGTTTTATTTTAACTTTATCTAACTGGGTCTGAATTTAAATTGGCTGTGTACAATTGCATGTTAGATTATTTATCCTGTATGAAGGGTCATGTATTTTACTCAACACATTAATTGTATTCTAACTAAAGCATTATAAAAAACTATTACATCTGGATATAACAAACTGTCTATCACTGCAGTTCCTATTTGTATCTTAATGATTAGTCCACACAATACAGCCTGTAGTTTGTACCAATAACTGTGACATGTTTTTCACCTCCATATTTATAGTACTCTGGCTGGAGTTTGTTCTTCATTTTGAATAATATTTTCTCTCAAACCTACTCATATTGTATAGACAGGATAATGTTTTTCATCAACTGTCTGTAATAAAGGAGCAGAAAATGGTAGACGCTCCAAATGTGACACCCAATTTCTGGGAATATTAGCTACTGTTGCTGTGGCAACAGGGTACAGGGAGAGCGGTTTGACGTCAGTGTGCCTTATGCTCATAAGCCAACTGAATAATGTCATTTTACACTGTCTTAATTCTGTAATAGACTTGAGATTAATAATATTACAGCTGGGATGACATTCATAATTATATTGCATGAGAAAAAATATTTAATTAGGAAAGTTTTGCTGCTGCAATCATGTGCAACAATAAACTTTAATTTATTTTGTTTGCAACAAGTACATAATGATTCGGTCAGTAATTTTTCTTCATCTGATGCAGATGATCCAACCAAAAAGCGAAGAATGTGATCACATCAAGTTCTTGATTGAAGAGAAGGACTCAGAGGAAGAGGCGTTCTATGAGGATCTGGATGGTTTTGAAGAGAACGGCACTCAGGAGACTCGGATCAGCCCTTACACATTTTGTAAAGCTTTCCCATTTCACCTAATGTTTGACAAGGACCTGATGCTTACACAATGTGGAAATGCAATCTATCGCGTTCTTCCACAGGTATATATTTATATTGACACTACACCAAAGTCTATTGAGCAAGTAGTGAATATACTGTGTCATCAAGTCGTATTTTTATAGAAAACCAGATGAGTTTCCATATTATTCTGCAACTGACCCCAACTGTGACAGTCAGTTGAACAACAAACAGTAAGTTTCCATATCATATGACTTTGCTTTTCTTCCTCAGCTGCAGCCCGGGACCTGTATCCTCCCTTCAGTGTTTTCTTTGGTTCGTCCTCACATTGATTTCAGTTTTCATGGCATCCTTTCCCACATCAACACAGTCTTCGTTCTACGGAGCAAGGTAGATTTTAAGTTTTTAAAATTGATATCTACATACTTTACAGATGAGTAAAAACATAATCATTCAATCATTTCTTTCACAATAGACTGTGATTACATATTAATATTGAAAAGTTCACTATTATTTGAAGTCATATGATGTTTTCGGTTGCTATCGTATGGGTTTCATTTAATCAGTACATGTTGTATGTAGCAAAGGGGCTCTGAATGACCTGAAAAAAAGAACTGAATACATTTGCAAAATAAAGAAAATGACAAGAAAGCCGAAAACTCGGACAAAGACATGCCAGGAGAAAAGAATATAAGAAATCAATTTGGAACTAACAACCAAAAATATTAACAGGAAGAACTATAAAAGGTTGAAGTAATTGCTGCAATAGCTTGAAAATGTGTTAAAGTACATTGTAGCCTAGTTATTGTAAAGATAATCTGAAAATACTGATAACACTATTTAAAAAAACACCTAAAACCTGAACCCCTTCTTGTCCTTTGGCAGATGATGCATGCAAGACTTCAACAGGTTTAAAGATAAAAAGTACACTAAATTGTTTCCCAGTTTAGAAGCGGATTTAGAGAAGAACATGTAATGAAATATTCATAAGTGTGATGTAATCCTGACAGGAGGGCCTGCTGAATGTGGAGACTGTGGAGAATGAGGATGAACTGACAGGGGTGGAGATCAGCTGTCTGCGATTGAAAGGACAGATGATTTACTTGCCCGAGGCGGAGAACATCCTTTTCCTTTGCTCACCCAGGTAAGCTGTCAGTGCAATCAGACTGACACTAATTTAATACATACATCAAAAACAAACCCATTGAATTGCTATTTCACGTACTGAATAGGGATGCTCACTTTCTGAGATTAACCCTGATATTCTCAATGGCTTGGATGAATGCTATTGCAGATCTATGAAAGTTTTTCTGTTATGCTTGCCAGTTAAATGTCACACTAAACATAGCAGAGACAGTGGAATAATTTATTGCATGTCATTTCACAAGTTTTCATTAGGTAGCTGAAGTACATTTTGTATTTAGCATTTACGAAGCAAAAAGTATGTGTGTTCATAAACAGCGTTGAAAAAAAGTCCTGGAGCTGGTTATTAACTTTGATCCTTTTGCTGTGACCTCTATTAACATCCATGACCTTTCTATAACCCATCAGTTGCTTTTAGTGAAATATTGGATGCAGGAGAAGTGGGTTCAAGAGTTCTCATGTTCCCACTTTGAATGCGCTTAGCAATGAAAATGGGTAATGTTTTCACCAAATGTTACTGCCTTATAGGAAATAAGAGGCTGAAGTAGAGAAGCATGCTCCTTGACCTGACAGAAAAGGCTTACACAAAACAGTGTCTGACCTCAGCGTACAAGGAGAACATTTATCTGGAGACAGTAGGCTGAAACTTGAAAGGAGAACAGTGATCTCACTGCTAGCACTTCATACTTTATGTTCTGTTTAATTTATGCCTGTTAATGGGCATGAGTGAGAATGAAGTCTGTGTTCCTCCTTTCCGCATACACAAATCAGACATGTTCAGCCAGTCTTCTGTGGAAATTTATGACAATAAAAGCGACAATACTTTGATTTTTTTTTTTTCTAATGCCGAGTTTTCATGTTTAGTGTAATGAACCTGGATGATCTCACGCGAAGGGGGCTATACCTGAGTGATATCCCGCTACATGATGCCACACGTGACCTTGTGTTGCTGGGTGAGCAGTTTCGCGAGGAGTACAAACTGACTCAGGAGCTGGAAATCCTGACAGATCGTCTGCAGCACACACTACGAGCTCTGGAGGATGAGAAAAAGAAGACTGACAGGTTTCACCAACTTTCAGACTTTTGCATAAATGATAATACAACTGACAGAACCAGCAGTGGTATTAGAACCACAAATTAATGCATCACAGGAATGGCCATCGACTAATCTGCATGATAATTATTTGAGTAATGCAAGAATTATAAATAACTGTACATGTAAACTTTTCCTCCATTAAAACCATAACATTTATACAACTGGAAAGTATATAAAATGTGAGCTGTTTACAAGTTAAATTACACACAACCCTTTAGATGTTCACAAAGTTGACTGATCTGTGATTAGGTCAAGAAAGTAATGAGTTTCATCTTCACTTGACGATACAGAATTACTGCATCTATTGCAGCGTAAGAAAAGCAAATGTGAATGTAAATATAATTTCCCCGTGAAAGTGAATTAGTTTTCTTGATTTAGTTTAAACTCTGACCCCTTCAAGGGCATCAAGGTTTTCATTCTAACCAAAGTTTGGCAGTAATTCCAACCTTTTCCTTGAGAAAGTTACAGTGAAAAGCCTAATTCATTTTGCATTGCGGTTACAATTTTGGATAATTATCCACTATCATCCTGTAATTGTCAGGAGTTTATGAGTCATCCACAAATATAATCTTATAAATGAGCAGTAGTCATTTTGTTATTCCTCTTTGTTGGAAAATCAGTAGGAAACATTGTTCATTTGTCAAGTCTTGAAGGAGAGGAAAAAAAAAACCCAACTGTAGTATTCCCTTTCAGGACAGCCTTTAAAAAAAATCCCACTGAAGATCCACCTTGAGAGGCTCTAACAGGTCTCACAGCTGTGCAATTATGTCAAGACTTCACGACAGTAGGACCACCTAGGGTCAGAGCCTGTTGTTATACCTGAGCTCATCTTTGCTACATCCGCCGTCCCTGTTATGGTAAATACTCTCAGTTAGTTTTGACTCTAGCTTTGAGAAAAAGGGTTTGTCATTGTAATTTGGCACAGCAGTAGGTAACAGCTGGAGAGGAGCATGGAGGTGGAGTGTGGTCTTTATTAAGAATGCTGTAGCTGTTCTATCTTCTCACAGGAAAAGATGTTCACTGTGCCGTCGAATCTATATATTTATTATTATTCTTGTCATTCTCTGGGACAGGAGTGCCTCAGGCTGCAAAAACATTGATTAAGATTCTTGGCTGCTCTAAATATTTAAGTGAAATGCTGCAGAATTTTAGTGCAGCAACATACTCTTGATAATGAAAACACACACAAATTACTGGTACAAATATTTTGCATTGGCTGCTATGCACCTTTTAACAGTTTAAGATCATATATTCTCATCCCCTGAGGGAAAAGGGCCTATTAACATGTATAGATTTTTGTGCAGTGACTGTTATCTGTATATGTCATGTGCCCTCAAATTATGATGCATCATGAAAGGTATTTTGCTTTAACAGGCAGCTATGATCTAACCAGTTACCATAGAAACACCACCCTCCCATTTGAGAGCAGCTTGCGTAGAGCAATGACCAAAAGGTGGTGGGTGAACAAATACGACGCTGATCCAAAGCCTGGACTCCATTCCAGACTCAACCCCGTTAACCCTGCTGTGTTTGAGCAGTTGTACATTTGCTCAAAAAATGTGCATTTCTCTTCATTTCATTTCAGATTGCTCTATTCCGTTCTGCCGCCGTCTGTCGCCAATGAACTGCGACATAAGCGGCCTGTCCCGGCTAAGCGCTACGACAACGTGACCATCCTCTTCAGTGGCATTGTTGGATTTAATGCCTTCTGCAGCAAGCATGCCTCAGCAGAGGGAGCCATCAAGATAGTCAACCTGCTCAATGATGTTTACACTCGATTTGACATCTTGACGGACTCTCGGAAAAACCCTTACGTATACAAGGTTGGAAGCAAGAATTGTATTAAGACTGCATACATCATGCATTTGTTTTCAAATCATGGCAGAGATGAAGCTATAAAGAAGAAATAATCATAAGAGCAACCATGTAAAATTTGACCTTTAACCACAGTAAAGCACTCTAGTAAAGTATTTATGTCTGCGGACTTGAGTTTTTCAGCAAAACAAGAATAGCTCTAAACATTGTGTAGTTTTACAGAGAGACTGGGCTATTTTATAGACCTCATGCAGCAGATTTACACTCCAGGCTTTCAGACAAGAATGCACTTTAAGAAGTCAAACAGATCTAGGCACTTCCAGGGGATTGGCCTCAGGCACTGGGTCACCAAAAGAAGTAATATTTACTCTACAAGCTGAATGGCTTGGTGGTCCTAGGGTTTTAGCAGGGCTCTCGGAGGCCCTGAATAACTTAAAGGTGATGTAAGTGTTTAAATGTTTATCTCAGGGTGTTTCCGTTTATTTCTTGCTGCAGAGTGCATTTGGAATCTGCCTTTGTTGCACAGCAGGGTCAAAATTTACAAAAGAAGAGAAAGTCAAGAAAAAAGTGATGATGATATTGCTCATGTGTGGATGTGACTGAATAACAAAAAGCTTTTCTTATAAAGGTGGAAACTGTGGGTGATAAATACATGACGGTGAGTGGCCTGCCAGAACCATGTACGCACCACGCCAAGTCAATCTGCCACCTCGCTCTGGATATGATGGAGATCGCCGGGCAAGTCAAAGTGGATGATGAGCCAGTACAGGTGTGGTTTAAACCTTTGAACAGGAAACATCCATTCTGCTGCATTAACAGTGTGAAGAATTTACGGTTATGCAAAAATTATTGAGATAATTACCAGAAATACTTTATAATTTTGGAGTAATTGCAGTTGCAAACAAGTAAAGACACTCTTATAAAGGAGCAGAGTAGAATGTGTTAAAATGGCAAAATGTGTTAGTATTTCACTTTAATAAATACATTTGCTCTGATTACAGACATGGATAGTGTTATGGTTCTTCTCATCTACTATTATGACCAGTTTACATCCTAACTGCAGTTTTTACTCAAGTTTATGAAATAAAAAAAAGAGGGATTTAGTGCAGTCTCCATGCACTATTATTCATAATCACCGCTATCATTTACAAGTTTATTTGGTAGGTGTGGTTTGTCATACAATAACATGTTTCCGGAACTGTTGGCTGAGGAGCTAATAGACGTCTGGATCATATAATGTTGTTTGAAACTCTGTCATAATTTGTCCAAGCCTTTGTCTCATGTTTCTGCTGCTCTTTGTTCAGTAGATGGTCATATTTAATCGCCCTTTCTGTCTAATGTTGATACTAATTCAATAAACTTTGGGGATCAGCTAACGGCAAACACAAGTCTGCAGCATAGGATAGACAGACATGTGTACAAATGTAAGGTGTAAAAATGTTATACACACACACACACTGTTTTCCGTTTTGATGAGTATCTGCCTTTTGGAAGCGATAATTTGCTTTCTTCTCTTTATCCATTTTTACTTTTAAATCCACAAATGGCTGCAAAGGAGTCCGACATCTTGTAGTGCAGACAGTAACTGCAAAGTGACATTTAATGTAATATTAGCTGCACTTAATGCTCTTGTTCAAGTGATTGATTTCAGAATAATTTTATGTGCACATCTGGACATATTTTCATGCTGAAGTAATAAGCAGTGAAAAGCTGGATAAAAAACAGCGGAGCTTTGTTTAGCTCGCTGTTGGAGATTGTTATTGTATCAATGACTGTTGAGACTTAACTCTGGAAAATCATGTCTGCCTAACAAAAAGCTGTTTATTTTGGGATGTGGCCCTGGTTGAAGAGGAGTCTGGCTTAGTAGCAGAAACAGACTCAAATCATCTCACGATCCTGTGGCTAAAAATAGATTCTCATTTGTCCCAGACACTCAGAGCGTGTTCATGCTCTGAAGACAACAAGCACAGAAGTGCTTATAAGTTCAAGTGTAAATATTACTCTGTAGACTGCTCAGGACTACTTTTGATTTTTTGCAAGCCTCGAGCCTGAAAAATAATCTAATTTTGTACATGGAGAGACTTCTAGCCAAGTTAACATTATATCTACCCACCAAATGTTGCACCTTTTCACTCCCAAGAAGTTTTGCCAGCACACTAAGAGAAGCCTTCTACTTGCAGTGTTTTAGCATTAATCATTTACGCACTCTTTATTTAACCTTTACGCTAGGTTATTCGAAATTCCACATTGGTATTTCTCTGAAACAAACTGTGCATTTGTTGTCTAAAAATCAGGTTTTTAATTTAATTTTCATTTATTTCAAACATGTAAAAATAAGTACAGCAAAAAACAAGAATGAATGGGAACATATGCAACGAATTATGAATGTATAGATAAATAATAAATAGTAGAAATGTCTCGGTCTGTAAATAATACAATACAATGTAGTATTTCTGAATGGGAGTAGCATGAAGGATAAAGAATTAAACTTATCATAGAGAGTGAACTGGTGAATCTACTGTTTTTCTACTTGGTTCAACTGTAGTACTTGTGTGTGCTCTGTTAACTGACACATAAGGTAAATTAGTGGATGAAAAGGAAGATTCCTATTGGTTATGATATATTCTTATCATTCCAGATTACTATTGGTATTCACACGGGAGAAGTGGTGACAGGGGTGATTGGCCAAAGGATGCCCAGATACTGCCTTTTTGGAAATACTGTCAACCTCACAAGTCGTACAGAAACGACTGGAGAAAAAGGAAAAATAAATGTCTCTGAATATACTTACCGGTAAGTGGATGTGTTTCTTTAACCCTGGAATCGCCCGGAACTACTTTTGTGGTAATTTTAAAATGAATTTATCTCTACATTTAAGCTTTTCACAGTGATTTATCAGCATTCGTAAATTGTAATCTGTATTTTGCATCTTTCAGTGAAAATCAAGTATTATCCTTTGCTCAATTGCTCGTCATGTACATGTCTCAAAATAAATTTATGAGAACAGAACACTTTCAACAAAATCTGTAATTAACTGAGTTAAAAAAAAAACAACCAAACAGCATCGATAATCAGAGCTACGGGGAGTACACGTTCACTACAGAGCCTCTGAGCATCTGAAAAAGACAAATGAAATGTTGTGGAAAAGCTGAGAAACTGAATTTTACAGGAATTATTTTAATGTACTGATAGGATTAGTGGATCCAAGGTTAATACACATACACATACAGTACACTTATACATATACATACACATATACATATACATACACGTATACATATACATACACGTATACATATACATACACATACAGTACACATATACATATACATACACATACAGTACACATATACATATACATACACATATACATACACATACAGTACACATATACATATACATACAGCACACACAGCGACTGTTAAGGTCTATGTGACTAAATACATATTAGTGCAACATTGGTGTTTGTGCGTTGAATTCTTAGAAGTGGAAGGAAAAAAAACCTCTTGCTAGCAGAGAAACACAGATCTTATCTCTTTTTGGTGATAAATCTTCACAAATATGCAGTGAAAACACAACCTCACAGAGCTGTGGAGGCAGTGTGATTTGTGACAATGCTGACGTTGTGTTCCAGGTGTTTGCAGTCTGCTGAGAACGCTGACCCACAGTTTCATCTGGAATACAGAGGCCCTGTCACCATGAAAGGAAAGAAGGAACCCATGAAGGTGTGGTTTCTGTCCAGGAAGCACACGGACACATCCAGCCACAGTTAAAGCTGCATTTAAAGACAACCCTACAACGTGGTGTGGTTCTGTCTGGTGACATTTTCTTTTTCTATGCTGATTTTGATGCATCAGGTGAAATAAGAAGTGATAATCTATCAGATGAGCAGATATTTTTAATATGGTAAATTAAAATTATATCCTGATCCAACCAACCTGCTTTTCCTTCCGGACCATGCTCTCTTATGATCATACCATTTTTTTTATAGAGTAAACACAAAGTTAAATGTTTCACAAGTAGTTGAGCAGAGTGACTGATATTTTATATATGTTTCTGACCAAAAAACAAAACACCTCCACTTGTTTTTTTTGTTTTGTTTTTTTTTTTGTTATTTTTTTTCTCGTGTAGTCATTCAGTCTACCAAAAAAAGAAAAAATACATCTGTCTATAGTCTTTAATTAAATCCATTCTTAATCAGAATTTGTTTTGGTAATAAATAGTTATTAAATTAAAGATTTGATTATAAAATATGTGAATACAGATGGTTTGAGGAAGAGTTTTCATTACTGTATCTGTACAAAACTAAAATGTGGCTTGATGTTGATGAACATTTATGTCATTTTTTTATTAACAGAGATTCTTTTTTCATAGATGTGATAGATAAGTAGCCTAAGACTAGATATATTACACTGGTATTTTGATCAATGTTGAATTCAGCTATATCCGCCTTGAAACTTTGTGCCAGCTCTCTACTGTGTTATTGCAGATTATTTTAGACTTATAGAGTTTACAAATGAGAATTCAATTGCCGAAGCTGTTGTATTTACATAGATTTATACCTCCGTGTTCATCAATTCTGAGGCACTAACAATTCTTTGCTAACTTTGATATTTTACAGTCACGTTTACTTATTCTTTGGAAGACTCAGTAATAGATTCTATATATTTTTGTTCCATTACTGAACTCTTAAGTAGTCCAATATTTTAAAATGAGCACTATCCACTTGTTTATTTAACACGCACGCACGCACACACGCACGCACGCACGCACGCACGCACACACACACACACACACACACACACACACACACA
>JAPTYR010000001.1:9855140-9865316 GCA_029814505.1 Siphamia roseigaster | reverse complement strand
AGATAGATAGATAGATAGATAGATAGATAGATAGATAGATAGATAGATAGATAGATAGATGTAAAAACTTAACAAAATTAAAAGGATAAAGGGGGAAAAATTTACAAATATGAGCATCAAAAAGCGTAAAAATCAAAAATAAGAAGGAAAATGACTGAAAATGAGTAAAATATGCAAGAAAACAGACATCAGATTGATAATAATGATAAAATAATGAAAATATAATTAAAGAAGTGTATAAAAAATTAACAAAATAAGGAAAAAACAATGGACAAACAAGTCAACGAAAATGATTAAAGACAAAACAAGTAGAAAAATGAGTGAAAAATGATGAGATTTTGTCAAAATTAATAACACCCAAATAATAGGCAAAAATAAATGTAAATAAGTAATCACGAACAGATAGATAGATAGATAGATAGATAGATAGATAGATAGATAGATAGATAGATAGATAGATAGATAGATACTGTAAGTAAATAAATAAACGATTAAATAAGTGGTGCCAGGCACAACAAATCCCACCCCCTCGCTAATGTTTTAATTGATTTGCCCCATCTCTGTGGCCTTGACCTTTGACCTCCATTCATCAAAATTTATTGGGATCTGTTCTGGACCACATTGCACCTTTCCTGAAAATTTCATGGAAATTGGTCAAGTAGTTTTTGTAGAAAGTTGCTGACAAAAAGACAAACAAACAAAAACAACACTAAAAACACCCCAAATATTTTTTTTTATCTTATTTTAGTTTTTTAAATATTTTGAAAATAATTCATGTTACATCACATATCAATTGAAATAATAGCTTTCTTTGGTCATATACACCTGATGTGTGTGTTTAACCAAGATAGATAGATAGCTTTATTGTCTATTTCACGTACAAAACAGAAATGTTCCTTTGTCACGGCTGGTAAAGAATCAACAAACATTCTTCCACACTAAAAAAAAAAAAAATTGTTCTGAAAATGTCTGAAGCTGACTTTGTGTCTATTGTGGTGAAAATCTGGTCTAATGTTTTGCTCGAGTGCGATAACTATGTGATTTTTCTTTTTTTTTTTTAGTTTTTAGGGTTTATGCAATCATAAAAAAAATGTAAATACACCGAGTTTGATGTGTGTGAGTTGACACTAAATGTAATCACACCTAGTGTTTATGTTCTATCAAGTGTAGTGTTTTCTTTATAAAACCATCTACACAGATTCATTATGTTTGAGTTTCAGTTGAGTCTACACGACAGACTCTGCAGATATCTGAGATGCCATTGAAAATAAGTATGTAAATAATCATGTAAATATACAAATATACTACTGTTACTTTATTTGATTTATTTATTTTTATTTTTTATCTTTATTTATCTCATTTAAACTCTTAAGTCTTCCTTTCTATTTTATTCTATCTTTATTTTATTTCATAAATATTTACCATATTCTTCTTTATTTTTAAAGGATGCAGGTATAGAACCACATTTCACTGTACAATTGTACTATGTATAACTATGCATGTGGCAAATAAACCTTTTTGAATTTTTGAAAATGCAATAATAATAATAATAATAATAATAATAATAATAATAATGCAATAATAATGCAATAATACCCTGACTCAGTGGTGAAATATCAATACAGAATATAAATATGATAATCTAATAAAAAAATTATAAATAAGTCATATTCAGTTCCCACTGCTTTGTGGGTGGGCTGACATTTCAACATTGAAAGCACTGTTTTATTCAATGCTCAGGTTCAAGTTTAGTTAAACACTGTGAATGCAAACCAACACCCTGTTTAAACAAAGATACAAGTAGAACAGGATGCAACTAATCTGTAAAAAAAAACCCAAAAAGTACACATAATGGATAGTTTTATTATGTGTAACGCAGTATAAATAGCATATAACACAAAACCCTTCTTCAAACAGCTTCAGTGGATTATGTAACACAGTCGTGCAACATTGTGCAATAGGAGGCGTCGTATTATAAACAGTGAAAAAAGGAGTAATGAAAGTCCATGTTCTGCTGAGAACATTTGATTTTAGCCAGTCAGATGCAGCTGTGAGTTTTGCCTTGAGAGAGTGTGAGCTTTAAACGGCCACATCAGCATTAATATAGATGAGGAGATAAGACATTGTATGGTTTAAAAGGAGTGGCACAGACTGTGGGTAAGGCACTCCCTCCTGCTGAGTTTTCAGTCCACCTAACAGTCCACATCACAGCCATCATGACCTTCAACGGCAACTGGAAAATCGATCGCAATGAGAACTATGAGAAATTCATGGAACAAATGGGTAAGTGATCATGGATAGAACTGTGGCAGACTGTTATTAAATGACATTTTTCCGAGTTTATATTACTGCAACGTAATCCCATTACAAAGAGTGATTATATTTTGTTTTTTTTAGTTGATCAAATTTAGTAGATCAAATAAAGTAGCTCAACGAGGATCAGAAATGCAACTACTGCCCAGCTTATTTTACAACACACAAATAAAAGGGGTTAACTCTGTCTTTGCAATAGAAGGAATTAAATCCTGCTATACTTGCTCTTAAGTATCTTAAACAGGTTTATTGTGCCTCTGACAGGAATCAACATGGTGAAGAGGAAGCTGGCTGCTCATGACAACCTCAAAATCACTTTGGAACAAACTGGAGACAGGTTTCACGTCAAGGAAAGCAGCAACTTCCGCACCCTGGAAATAGACTTCACTCTGGGTGTCACCTTTGAATACAGCCTTGCAGATGGAACTGAGCTCACAGTAAGTGGACCTGACCTCACATGACCTCAGCATCAGAGAGGGAATGACCCGTGTTGTTCTCAAAACTGGTCAAAGTATACCCCCACCCAGGTGTAGTCAGGCCTGGGGGCACACTTTGAGTTGTGACATCACTTATTGCAGAAATTTGGATATTTGAGCTGCTAAAATAAACCCCCAATTAATTATGCATGCCTTTATTCTGCATCAGTGTTTGTGGTTTCACCTCAGCATTAACCTGTCAAACCAGGTGAGCTGACAGATTTATGACCTGTTTCTGCAAGTTATAAAGAGTTACCAATTATTGACTTCTCCTGTAGGGCTCGTGGGTTATGGAGGGAGACACTCTGAAGGGAGTTTTCACCAGGAAAGACAACGGAAAACAACTCACAACAACCAGAATTGTCCAAGGGGATGAACTGATACAGGTGTGGTGAATTTATGTCTACGTAAATGAATGATCTCACATGTTATTCCTATTGTAAAACTGATGCACTGTCACAAAGATGAGGTTCATTTTGGCATTTGATGCTTACTATATCTTATTTTCCCCTCGCAGACATACAACTACGAAGGCGTTGATGCAAAGAGGATTTTCAAGAGAGCTTGAAAAGGAGAAAACTGGTCAACTGTTGCCAAAACAATGTAGTGACGGAATTACGTATAGTATTGTGTTGAAATGTCCACTCCTTATGCCAACATGGGAGGATTGTAGATGCCTTTACAATGTGCTCTCTACCTGTACAGTATACTGAACTATTTTCAATTGCACTGGCTTTTGATACTTGCAGTGATAAAGTCAAAACTATCTGTTTCATGTGTGTCTTCTTCCTGCGTTCATACACTAATTCTATAGACAACAGTAAGAAACACAGTTACAACTGAAGTTAGTGATACAGTAATTTAATCTTTATTTAAACAATGAATAAAAATAAATATATATTATCTACAAAAATATAAGGTGTTGACAGATTTTGCATGTTTCTTTAAATTGGTCTGTACTTACACAAGTCATGAAGCATTCACTGAAGCACCAACAACTTTATTATGTAGTAATATCAGGCCAAATCTTAACCACACACAGAGGTATGACAATAGGATTCAGTGATGACTGACTCTACACATTGGGTCACTTCAGTATGTACCTTATCCAATAAAACCAGTGAAATAGATATGGACGTTCGTGTGTTGATGCGATACAGCATAACTGGATTCTGTGCCTGCAGATTCAGCACACGGTACGTAAAGAAATAGAAAAGATATAAATTGATGCATTGCCAACTGTGACTTTATGTGACATGGGACAAACCAGGCCTTTAGAGAATATAAAGCTTTAACTGAAAACTATTAGAAGTGGGTGTAAAAGGGAAAATGATTCCATTTCAAGCAAACATACACATACAGTAACCAGTTTAGCAGTGGAAAAAAAAAAATCAAACTATAAATTAAGGCTCTTTCAAAGTAGGAATCAGTAATCAAACATTAAGTTTATATATAAAAAATGTTGAAGTTTCTGCCCTTATTCTGTAAAAGACAAACTCAATAATGAAAGAAATATTCCACTTATATTACATACCCTGATTAGAATATATACCTTCTGGAAAAGGGGTAAACTATATATATATACATATATATACATATATATATATATATATATGTGAACTAAATATATATATCCTCTGTTATATTGTCTAATAGTAGGTGTGTTTTTCCTTCTGAGCAGAAATATGCACCTTTTTTTTTTTTTTAAAGCATGCATCTGTACCAGCAGAGGGTCTGTGTCTCTATACCTTCTGTTTACTGTATGACAGGAGGCTACATGTTGGAACCTGTGATAAAATCTTCCAGGGAGATGCGTATGTTCTGAATGTACCGTATACATGAACAAAAGGATCATAAAAGCAGAATAAAACTTGGATATCCCACATCTTTTTTTGGAAAATGCTTGTTTGGGGGAAAAAAAGGCCGTATTCAGGACATCCAAATAGAATATGTTCTTTATATAAAACTTCTCAAATTCACTATGAAGTGGTTGAAACCTGAACCTTCCACGTAAAATATTTGGATTGAAAAAGTGAGAGAAATCTGAGATGGAGAAAATAACACATGTTCTTAGAATTTAAGGAGAGATATTTATAAAGAGATGGAGCCCCATGATTAAACTTTTAATGTCATAAGCATCCAGAAGTGGTCATATACAGGTGCGCTTATTTTATTTGATCGTATTTATTCATTTTTGGCAATCATGTTTCATTTGTGATTAACTGTAATCAATATCTACTGTAGATATTAATTTTGTCCTCTATGTTTGCCATATGGAAATGTATGTTTGGATATGTAAAATGTCTTGTATATTTGTATAAGCAAAACTAAATAAAAATGTAGTTAGAAAAAAGCAACTCTACAAACAACAAATTTAGAATATTATAAGAGTAAAAGTGGAATATTAATGTATATTTTACGCTTTATTTAAGGGAAATTTGAAGTTTGAAAACATGTGGATGACTCCCTTGGTGCTGCTTTTTTTCCTTTTAGATGAGCATCCACTTTGACGGTTGTTTCCCAGTCTGAAAGAGCCTTCAGGAACATACAGGACAGTAAAATCTCTCCCACAGGCTATAACACACAAGCACACACACACACACACACACACGAATGGTGCCCACAGAGAAGTGTCACCAGATATGTCACTGTTAGCATTGCATATTCATATGTTTTGCATACATCTGCTCCCCCTCTCCACATTCACCTCTTTTAATCTCCACTCTTGCAGTTTCACTCACAAATATGTCTCTCCAAAAAACACCAAGGCACTCTTGATACAACTGAAGTTCAGAAATATATACCGCACCATGTGTCAGATCGGTAGAAAAGAAGTATTACAGACAACAGAAATAATTAACAGGAAAAACACAGTAAACAAAAATAAATAAGTAGCCACATAAGAAACCACATAAACTCTTTGTAGGTGAGGCAACATTAACATAATCTGATTAATCTGACTGAGATTTCTAGAATTCAATTAGATTTACTTATTCTGGCAATATACAAAATTGGAATTAACAATAAAAACACAATAATTATTTACAAATACTACAGCACAATCAACTTTTTAAAGGCATCCTTAAGTTGTGTGACATTGTGTTCACTGTGTCAGATCAATGACTATCACCACCATGGTTTCTGCTGTTTTCCCCCTTTAAATTAAAAGTTTTGCAGTTAAGGGTTTACACAAATTACCAAATCCTTCATTTTGTGCAAAAACAAAAACACAACAGACACAAAGATGGCAAATCTAGTGACTCAACATGGTTAGAATATTAAGGAAGACAAGGTAGACAAATCGTATTGAAGACAGAATGAATATACAAATGAAAAATGCATGAAAAATGGCCACAAGTTTTAGAAAACACTTGGCAATGCTCTTTATAATAGTGGCCACAAAAGAAAAATTTCTGCTAGGCCATTAAAAATATTCTTCACAATTACGTGTGTTCTTTGAAATAGTAGATATAAATTCCTAAAGTGAACAAAATTTACGTTAAATAAAGCATTAAGTAAGATTGAATCAATGCATAGTATGTTTTGGATGGTCAGTCAGTTTGTAACATGTGTTTGCATTATACTTTTTACAATGAATGCATAAGAAAAAGGTCAAATAACTGTCGTTACAAATATAATGATAGAATTCGACTATAATTAAATAAAACCTGATAAAATGTGTTTGTTTGACTCACAGTCCGTTATGCTCATGCTCATGCTAGTAGGACTTTTTAAAGGCCACATGCAGGTTTCAGACCATTATTCTAATAAACAATACTTGTGTTGTGTTGTATGGTCAACAATAGGCATATTAAATATATTGGCATATTTATGGGAATACCTGCAAAAACAGACCTGCTGAAATCTGCCTACATTAAGAGGAAGACAGAAAATGCAATTTGACATCACTTGGAGCTAGAAAAAGGAGTCGGTCCAACTCGAGGGAGAATACACAAGGCTTTCAGATTGTACATAGTAACGTCCTGAATGAACTGAGCGCCGTCCCAACTGCAGAACATCAACAGATAATGCGATTTGTCCACTCTAGGCAAAACCATTTCAGTTGCATTTTGAAAAATTGAGTCTCCAATAAGTCTTAGCATTAAATATTCATTAATGATAAAAGGAAAATTAACATTTGTTACAATGAAGTAACTATATAACCTTTGTGACAACATCAGCGCAGCCAATGACACTGAACAGAACAGGACGGCCCTCAGTCATTCATTAACAGGAAAATGTTGTGAAAGTACCAATAAATGATGGTGGTTGACACAAATGAACAGAATATACTATTGCAATATCTGTTATCTGCTGACCTCAAGCCCTCGATGTGGATAAAGTTAGGAAGCTGCCTAAAGGTGAATGAAAAATGCCCAATCACACACATAGCCCCTATCATCCAACTGATTTCACCTGAACTCGTTCCATTGTCTTAACTCTGCACTATATATATATATATATATTCACTTGGCTCAGCTTCATCATTTATGCCACATTTAATATTTTCTATGAAATTTGCAGACATATTGCACAAACAAAACCACAGGGTGATTAATAGTGAATAATGCATATTCAAAAAAAAAACATTGTGCAAACTGAAAACAGTGCCTATTTTGATACAAACAAACTCCTGCTGCAGAACTGTTGGACACTGGAAGACAGAATAGGCTGTACTTGACGACCTATCAAACAATACTTCAAAACACTGTACGTTTTCTGACAATACTTGTGTGATAAGGTTGCATAAATATATTCCACTGAATTTGGAGCGGTCAGGCTTCAAAACATTATCATTCTGTAAACTCTTTGGCATCCAGTTATTACACTGTCCATCTATGTAAACAAAGCTTATCATTTAACACTCATAAAAAACCACGTTCATCCAGTCCTTTGGCTGACACTGGGTTCCATTTTGCTGTGGGTTTATTGCTATTATGGCCTGTCAAGAAAAAAAGAAAAGAAAAAATCTTTTTAAAAAATATTTTTTTTTATGCAGGCTCCAAAGTTGCTAAAAAGTTAAATCGCAGACAATGATGCTGCATTGCTCCCAGTTTAGTTCCAATTGCTCGATTCCCATCTGTCCTGTTTTATTAGATGTTTCTAAAATGTAGCGTATCTCGATTTTGAAGTCTTCATATTAGTGAAAATGGCAAAATTGAAAAGAAAAGAAAAAAACATTCCTGAACTTTGCAAAAAACTAACAAAAAACATTGCTTGCTTGATTCCTTAGTCTTTCCTGTCATCACAACAAAGATGGAAAATGTAGAACTGTTTGCTTTTTCTCCTCTGTTTAACAGTCACATATAATAAAGCCACTAGCACCACCTTCTGATGACACCATGTAGGTTCATTTATTCACTCCTGGTTGATGCTTTTTGTTTTTTTTGGGTTGTTTTTTCAAACGATTGCTTCAAAACTACTTAACATTTAATGCAAATAAATTCCCTGTCTTCCTCTTCATGATTGGCTAGATAATAAATTGAAAAAGACTGAAAAAAAAATAAATAAAAATATCCTTCAATACATAACATTTCGCACATACTTGTGAGCTTATGTGGTTTGTGTTGGAGTCTGTCTCTTATTGATGTGATTTGGACTCCACTTCTAAGATATCTTAGAAGAAGAGAAATGATAGATGAAAAGTATGGTATGAGCTCCAAAGTTCTACGTAGAAATCAGGTTCAATAATTCACCCCAACACAAAACAGAGTCCAACACAAACGTCATGTAACCACACAAGCACACACAAATTTTACATAATGAATCTTTAAAGGAGCTATTTTTATTGGAGTTATTTGTGTTTATGATGAAAAGCCATCAAATATGGCAAAAAAAAAAATTCTAGGAAGCAGGTAATATATCATTGTTGGGTTTTTTTTCAGTACTGGGGGCAGTGCAGCACAATGCAGATGCTAAACTGAATTATTTACCACCCTCACAGAGTTGACATGGTTAATGCATTATCAAAGCAGTCACCTATTTACACATCCAGCAGAACAACATTAGCATTTTTTGAGATTTTTTTTTTTTTAAACAATTTGCAACAATCAGTTTTTAGCACATCAGTAATTCTTTCCGGTGTAAAAAAAAAAAATATTCAACTTTAACCTAAGGTCTGAAAGCAAACAAGAGACTTACTTGTATCAGGTCTGGCTTTTGGCACCTCTTGTAAGTGTGTGTCTGTAGGGAGAGCATGAGTGGTATCTCTTCGCTCATTTGCAACAACTGTCCGTGGCACTGTGGCAGAGAGGACAAGAGGCCGTTGGTTGTGGTACTTCAGACGATATGTTTCTGTCATACAGTTGTCCACATTGAAGTACGTGGTCAGAGAAACCTCTTGCGCTGGCACGGCCTGTTCCACTCTGCATCCAGTTAGTCTCTCTTCACTCTCACATGACGATGGGGTACTCCTCTCCGGATCCGAGCCTGATTTGGAGCTTGCATCTGAGAATGTTCGGAGGCCTGAAATGTCAGGCTTCCTGTGAGGACTAACGTAAGATGAGGCCGAAAGACGTGGGCTTGATGGGAAGGGTTCTTGGAGCATCCTGGGACGAAACGTGGTGTGACTGGTTTCGCCCTGGTGAGGAGAACTGCGCTGGGCGGGTCGAAGGTGAGGCGACCCTGTTGTGCCGAGCTGACGCTGATTGTTCAGTTGAAGAGGTTCTGCAGTCGCATTGCTCGGAGGATGGTACGGGAGGGTTCTGTGAGGACACTGGGAATCAGAAGTGACAGGCTCGCTGTTGCTGGAGCGGTAAGTGGCGTCTCTGTCCTCGGGCTCAGACAGAGCGAGATCATCGGAGCTGTTCCATTCTGAGCTGCTGGTTTTGGCGATGTGCCTCAGGACGGTACTTTCTCCAGTGTGCCCTCTACAGTTTGACAGCTCCTGCTGCTCACTCTGCCTGTTATCGGAAGCGGTGGAGTCCCGCTCTGAAGATGCTGCTTTTCTGGAGGTGCTGGACGTGTACTTAGATTTTCGTCTGCAAAGAGGAGACACACATTTATTATATACGAGAAAATAACGATATATGTTTTAATACGACGGCAGCCAATAGAAAAACAAACTGCTTTTGTAGTTTATGTGCTGGTGTAATTCTAGTTTCATTTATTTAGAGTTTCCATACCTCAGACTTGGACTGCTCTTTAGATGTGAATGAGAAACTTGGTCGGCGACATGCAGTTAGCGTAACACCCACTCACGAAACGTGCCTTAGTTTGATCAATAAATAAACATATCAAATATGACATATGGGATGCACAAACCTTTGTATTTATCTCTTTTCTCCTCCTCTTCCTTCCTTCGTTTCCGGAATTGAGCACCGGAGGGCTTAGATCTTTTCATGTTGATAACCTCTCTCCTCGTCAACCTGAGGCTGAACGTCAGTGC
>JAPTYR010000001.1:9645114-9656755 GCA_029814505.1 Siphamia roseigaster | reverse complement strand
ATTCTGGATCACTTTGAAGTTTTCGTTAACATTGCGGTCAATGGGGAATAGCGATGCTTGGCGGAGGTCTGCGCTCTCAGAGTGCTTTTCTAGTTTCTCCTGTGTTGGAAAAGGACCTTAAATCCCACACATGGACAAGGTGTTTAGTCCGCACATGTTTAATAAATAATAGAACAATACATTATCATAGAAGTGAATCAGAACAGCATTTATTGATATTGTTGCATACAGTACAACGAGCCTGAGTGGTAGCTCTCTTGTGCAAATCAAACAATATTATGTACATTCTACGTCTATAAATAAACACACAAAATGTAGAGATGCAGAATAAATGTGTGATTCATAAATAGAACATTTCGTACATGAAGCATAGTTCATTTTTATTTACTTAAATAGAAAGTGTGAAGCTGCCAATAATGCAGCGTGACATAGAGATGAGACTGGAACAGTCAAATAAATGGATTTAATCGAACAGTTACTGTTCAAGGACAGTAACAGAAACTACATGGACAAAAGTCTGTGGACACGTTGAATCCAGCTGTTTGTGTTTTAACAGGTTCTGGGATCAAAACAAGGACTCATGTCAGAATAGAGTTTATATTATGGGATAAATATCATTCATTACTTCATTTGGGTTCAAATCTGATATTTGTTTCTAAAATAGCTCAGATTTGTATTTTTAATCCATGACTGATTTTAAATGTTCTTTCTCTAAATGTCTCTAATATTTTCCCTGTGTGTAAATAATAATTTCCGTTTTACTTTCATCACATCCAAGTGCGGAAGAAAAATCTACCATGAAACTGTAGTGAAATCCTGATGTTTGTGTCGGATCCTCATGAACTAACGTCTGACAGATGGAGACGTGACGTGTCCACACATTTATGTCCACGGAGTTTATGTGTCAAACAGATTCCACTCCTTTAACCGAGCGACAACATGAACCAAAGCCAAACTACGCTTCCACAGATCGGATACTTTCATGCTGAATTATTTTTATGATACAAATCCAATCATGAATTTAAGTGAAAACTGCATCTGATCATTTTCTACCAGTGGGTTTACTGCCATAACTGTGGATTATTACGATAATTGGATTATTATGATAATTGGATTATTGAAAACTGGATTATTACGATAACTGTGGATTGTTGATACCTGTGGATTATTACGATAACTGTGGATTGTTGATAACTGTGGATTATTACGATAACTGGATTATTACAATAACTGTGGATTATTGATACCTGTGGATTATTACGATAACTGTGGATTATTGATACCTGTGGATTATTATAACTGGATTATTATGAAAATTGTGGATTATTGATACCTGTGGATTATTACGATAACTGAATTATTATGAAAATTGTGGATTATTGATACCTGTGGATTATTACGTTAACTGGATTATTGAAAACTCGATTATTAATAACTTGGATTATTACAATAACTGTGGCTTGTTGATAACTGTGGATTATTATGATCACTGTGGATTATTGATAGCTCTGGATTATTGATAGTTGTGGATTATTATGATAGCCGTGGATTATTGATATCTGTGGATTATTACGATAATTGTATTATTGAAAACGGGATTATTAATTACTGTGAATTATTGCGATGACTGGATCATTATAATAATTGTAGGTTATTGATAACTGGATTATTTTGATAATTCTGGATTATTATGATAACTGGATTATTATGTTAACTGTGGGTTATTGATAACTGGATTATTACGATTATTCTGGATTATTATAACTGGATTATTACAATAACTGTATTATTATGATCATTCTGGATTATTACGATAGCTGGATTATTATGATAACTGGATTATTACGATTATTCTGAATTATAAAATAACTGTGGATTACTATGATAACTGTGTTATTGATAACTGTGTTATTGATAACTGGATTATTTCAATAAATCTGGATTATTACGATAACTGGATTATTGATAACTATGGATTATTAATAATTGTGGATTGTTGCGATGATTGTGGATTATTACAATAATTTTGAATTATTACGATAATTTTGGATTATTATGATAGCTGTATTTTATTGATAACTGTGGATTATAGCAATAGCTGTGGTTTACTGATAACTGTGGATTATAGCAATAGCTGTGGTTTACTGATAACTGTGGATTATTGCGTCCCTTTCTTGACGCAGGTGCATCCCACCGGTATCTGCTTTGGACATTTGCAGAACCCGTTGCTTGTTTCTCCCAGAATCTTGTAGACCCAGACCTGGACGTAGATGGGTTTGGACGTCAGATTGCGCAGGGTGCAGGGTTTACACTCCGCTACCTGGATCCTCTCAGGTCGTCGTCCTGCTTCAACTTCCTCTCTGGAAATAGAACAAGAACCTGTAAGGAAACGACCCAACAGACACAACTGTGATGTTTCCACGGCGTTAATGAAACCCACTTGAGTTCCCACGGTGCCACAGACTCCTTGCCCAGGGGTGACACGTGCATGAGGTCCAGCCGTCGAGATGAGGTGCTGTAGTCGCAGCCAGGTTCGCATGTGGGGATGGAATGGGAGAACACGGAGAACACGGAACACATCAGTCCCACTAAGACCTGGAACCACAGAGGAGAACCCACAGCGTCACAATCCACCAGAACCTTCGCATTCACCGCTGTTGTCACCAGACCCTAGGTCATGGACAGCTTACCACCAGACCAGGACTGAACCCAGTGGACTGAACTGGACCTGGGGTGTCCAACATATGGCCCATGGTACAACACCAGACCAGCAAGGTTCTAGTCCTACCCACCAAAGGGTTCAATCCCACCCACCAAAGGGTCCAGCCCCACCCACCAAAGCATTCAATCCCACCCATCAGAGGGACCATTACCACCCACCAGAGGGACCATTACCACCCACGAAAGGGTCCGTTACCACCCACCAAAGGGTTCAATCCCACCCACCGAAGGGTCCATTACCACCCACCAAAGGGTTCAATCCCACCCACCAAAGGGTCCATTACTACCCACCAGAGGGTCCATTACCACCCACCAAAGGGTTCAATCCCACCCACCAGAGGGTCCATTACCACCCACCAAAGGGTCTAGTCCCACCCACCAAAGGGTCCATTACCACCCACCAAAGGGTTCAATCCCACCCACCAGAGGGTCCATTACCACCCACCAAAGGGTTCAATCCCACCCACCAAAGGGTCCATTACCACCCACCAAAGGGTTCAATCCCACCCACCAAAGGGTCCATTACCACCCACCAAAGGGTCCATTACCACCCACCAGCGAGTCCATTACTACCCACCAAAGGGTCCATTACCACCCACCAAAGGGTTCAATCCCACCCACCAGAGGGTCCATTACTACCCACCAGAGGGTCCATTACCACCCACCAAAGGGTCCATTACCACCCACCAAAGGGTCCAATCCCACCCACCAAAGGGTCCATTACCACCCACCAAAGGGTTCAGTCCCTCCCACCAAAGCATTCCATCCCTTCCACTAAAGGGTCGAGCCCCTCCTACCAAAGCGTATAATCCCTCCCACCAAAGGGTCCAATCCCACCCACCAAAGGGTCCAATCCCACCCACCAAAGGGTCCAATCCCTAATTAGGTCTAAGGTATTGGAACAATCAAAGATCTGAAACCTCACCTTCTGCTGAAGGCACTAAAGCTAGATACAGTAGAAAGCTGCTTAACAGGAACTGTACAGAAACTGAACTTAGGGTCAAAGAACAAATATATTCATATACGACCCTCGATGGGCATGAATCACGAGAAGGCCAAAATCGATGTCCCAAATATTTAAAGCTCTGCTCCATGTCAATACTTCATCCATGAAAACAGTCAGTGTATCTTTTGGTAATTGGATGTTATTTTCAAAAACAAAAGAAAAACTAGTAGTAAATGGATTCTCGTTTAAAAAACGGTCAGTGTATCTTTCAGTAATTGGATTTTATTTTCAAAAACAAAAGAAAATTTTGAGATTAATTGATTTTCATTTTAAAATGGAAGAATTTAATTGAATTTCAATGCATTTTCCCTTTTCAATATTAAATCAGATATAAACCCAATTTAGCAAACAATTTAACTTCTGTTTTCTCTTTCTAATAACAAAAAAGAAGCTTACAACCTGACAGAAACAGTCCAAATTGGTCTGTTTTATTATTTTCTGTCAGGTTGTAACTTTCTTTTTTGTTATTAGAAAGAGAAAACCAAAATTTCTGAAAAGGAAATCCAATTACGGTACCAAAAGATACACTGACTGTTTTTCTATACCTGTCAGATTGTAACTTTATTTTTTATTAGAAAGAGAAAACAAAAATTAGTCTGTGTTTTAACAATTTGGTTCATCTGTTTTGACACCGAAAAAGAAAAAAGCTGTGAAATTCAATTTTAATTCTTCTATTTTTAAATTGAAATCAATTAAAAACTACTTTTTCTTTTGTTGCTGGAAAGAAAATCCAATTACCCAATGATACACTGACCTCTGTATACTCAATATTTTATATTAATATAATGTCAATAATCAGGTCTACTAATGGGTGCCTGATAATTTATTTTGAACAAGTGCAAAAGAAAAATTAAAATTTACAAGTGAGAGTAGCTGCTTAATATGTACATGTACACAAATAAATACACTGTTGCTGGGAACCATTTTGTTTTCAGAGGCATTTTTCTTTTTTTCTCGATTTACACATGTCAGTAATCACCTTGGACCAGGTGGAGGTGAGTCCCAGTTACACTTTATCTATAGAATAACTTACATTGTCACAATTACTTTATGACAAGAGATAAAGATAATTTATTCATATTGAATATCTACATCATATATCAACATATTCCCTAAATATATTAGTCTGAAATGGAACTTAATGTATACCTGCCTCTATTCCATTGTTGTATCTGCTTGCCATCACACCATCAATCAATATGGGTAATAAGACCAGCAATAATAACTATATCAAGTATTTATATTCTCCCACAATCATGATCCCTGTAATTCCACAAACCTGTAAATATTTTAACATTGCTTGTTCTTAACCTCCAAATTATTCCACAGTTTGACACCATACTCTGACAGTGACACCCATACATTAAAATATATTTACCTTTTGAATGTAAAAGGGTGTTGGGATGGAAGGATGTTATACCTCCTTGATTTTAACATCAGTTTGTGTCGAAGTGATGCAGCACAGTCGCATATTCTTATTTTTCTGCAAATCAATGCACATAAATATTTTTCTCCTCAAGTACTGAGCTGCTTGATTTTTCACCTCCTCTGACTTCTATAATGTATTTTACACTCAATTCAATTAAGGACACAGCCTTAAAAATTGCACACTGGCACTTTATTCTTAACATTATTATCTTGAATTTTCTTTTAGAGCAGCAGCTTTGGCTGATTTTTTTTGTGGTGTATACGGCACCGGTCTCATAAAAAGTCAGCATTTCTGCTTTAACAGTAGCTGGAAACTGTAAAGTCAGTTTAATAAAGCATTTTTAGTTTCATTTTTAATAATCTAATAATGAAAGTTGATGTTCTTGTGGGAAATGAAGAGGATGTGGAGGAACATTACCCCCTGGTGGTAAACAGTATGAACAGAAACACTGTACATACTGTATATTATTAAATATATATGGACAAAAGGAATGGGACACCCTGAAATAAGAATAAAAGTAAGAAAACCTTTATTCTTCCCCCGTAGGAGACATTTTCATTTTTATAGCAGCGTGGTGTTTCTTTGTTTATGTCAAACGTCATAATATTTTTATAAATATCATTGGATTAAAGGGCTTAATTTTTTTATATTGCATAAAACAAAATTACTTAATGTTTGAATGCATTTACTTTTACCCAACACTGAATTTCTTCTTTCATTATAATTGCCTCAAATATTACACTTATAGATTTTAAAAATATTACATTATATTGTGATAAGAGTTAGATGAGAGGATGTTTGCATGTTCCAAACTTAACCTGAAGAGACACTGAAGACACATCAGTGCTAAGTCATCATTTTTTTGTGTGATTTTCCTGCATTAGCTGCATCTATAAAGAGACAGTTACCATATGAAGAACTGACAACATGAAATATGCAGCTTTCCTCCCACAGGACTTGCACTTTTAATTTTAAAAAGGTTGTGTAATTACTGTACCACTAATGGAGTGTTATTTTAGTATCTTGGTAATGCAGTTGCAGCCATATTTTTACTGCTTTTATTGTTTAGACGATATAGTCTTTTCTCTGTCTTATATTCATAATATTTGGTTTGCATCTACTGTATAAAAAAATGTAATTCAAGTATCAATTGTTTATCTTTCTAAAAATGTTTTTATAGATAGATATAGAAATGTTAATGAGTTGAATCAAGACAGCGGCGTCAAACTACTCAAGAACTGAAAACTTCTGTATTAGCTAAAAAAAAAATAAACCCATAAAAACCCAGTGCAACTTTTGAGGAAGTTCCCCAATGATTTTTTTTTCTCTCTATTTAAACATTTCTTAAATTATTTATTTTAATTTATTATATTATCCTCTGTTTTTTGCATTTCTCACTGTAAATCATGTATTCACGTATATTTAATCTCCTATATTTCATTTAGATACTCATGAAAACTCAGAGTAAATTCAATATTACTATATAAAAACAGAAAAAAAAAACTGAAGAAAAAGTGACTTTTTCATCAAAGGTATCATTAACTGAACATTAACCCAGTCTCTCCATCCACTGTTACTGATCTAACTCCATTGGTTGTTGTAGAAGATGATAGTGTTTCCATGGTAACTATATGGAGCATCTGAACATCCAAATGAGTCAAATCTGATGACTATGAAAAGAAAACAAATTTTATATCAATTATTTACATGGATTGACAAGGTTTCTGGGTCAACAGGTATTAAACAGTTTATACCAGTAGCTGTTGTTGGTCACCAGGGGTTGTTTGGGTCTTTATGGGTTAATGTTGTCCATATAAGTTTCATAGGATATGGACAAAAAAGTATAGATTCATTTGTGATTGTTATTACTGTTAAAATCATACTGACAAGTATTAATAATAATAACAATAATAAATGTTTTTGCTTTGCCTGCAGGGTTAATTTTGTTTTGCTTACAATATACCTAAGAGTTTTGTTTTTCTTACTGCAGCTCAGTGATTTTCATCATTATACAGCAGTTGTGTTAAATGTTCTCTCAATTTATGTAAAATTTGTCACCTTTAGACAATAAATAATGATTTAAAACCACATACAGGATATCTGCAGGTTTGATGAAGCTAAATTTATGACTTTTTGAGATGTTTTTCAAGGCATCTTTGATTAAAAATAGCATTTTAAGTTCACAGAAATAACACTACAACAGGCCTCATAGTTATTGCCTTGAACTAGTTGACCGTGTTGCATTCCATCTGACATATTTACATTTATCCATGATTAATGTTTCAGTTCATGCTGCCAAAGATCATACATGAATCCCTCAATCTATGAATGATTGTTGGTGGATCCACTCCAACACTGTCTTAAAATGCTTAAAAACTAACCACAAATCTGACAAAGATTTCCAAAATAAACGGAACAAAAGTAATTTATTGTGTCTGTGGAATTTTTAAGACTTTTGAATTTCAGGTTTCAGGATTAATTATCAACATTAAGGATATTTGAGGTTTTCATTTTGAACAAACACACAGTAAATCTACCCGTGTTAAAAAAAATGCAGTGTCAAAGTATTTTAACTCTTTCAGAGTTATTCTAACAACAGACAGAGTCAAATTTAACAAGACAACTTACAGTGTTGGTGAAAATAATTGGGAGTTCACAGAGGTTTTCCACTGTCAGTGTCACACATTCAGTGTTAAATTAAAATGATTCGGTTAATTCAACACTGATAAGAGCAAGATACCTTTCAGTGTTATAAAATAATGACTCTGAAAAGCCCCGCCCACCAACCTGCTGCGCTCAATCTGAGTGAGAAGTTGAACAACTGCGGTAAGTTGTTTTTTTTTAATAAATTCTTGCTTTTGTTTTTTCATTCACACAGAATCTGCGCAAGAATAAAGTTATATGTTATGTTTATTTTCAAATAGTTAAAAATCAACACTCTTTGGAGTAATTTACTCAAGAACATGTAGTGTTAACTAGATTTAACCCTAGAAAAGTTATTTCTTAACACGCAACTCTTTAGTGTTGAATCTCAATAACACTATGGGTGTTACTTCTCATATAGTGTAGTATAAAACATTAACTCTTACTAGTGTAAAGTTGACTCTGGAAATGTAACTCTAGGTTCAGCGTGAATTTTACACTCTGTAGATAGGGACCATATGTTCACTGAGGTAGTGTTAAATAAACTCTTTAAGTGTTAAATTAACACTGGTGAGTTTACTGTGCACGTTTAAAGGATCTGCAGACCATGTGACAACTAACCAAATGCTTTCTTAAACTGACAATCTTTTTTTTCCTTTCTATTTCAGACCAATAGGTAAAGGAAATCCAACAAAATTTTGTTTTAACAGGTCCCAAAATTTCTGTCTGTGTACAGAGTAAATTTTCGAGTGTAAAAAAATGCGTTGTCAAAGTATTTTAATTCTTTCAGAGTTATTCCAACAATGGACAGATAAAAATTTAACAAGATAACTTCCAGTGTTGGTGAAAGTAATTTGAGTTAACAGAGGTTTTACACTGTCAGTGTCAAAATAAACTGATTCTCTCAGAGTTAATTCAACACTGATAAGAGTAAGATCCATTTAAGTGTTAAAAAATAACTCTGAAAAGCCCCGCCCACCAACCTCTGTGCTCAAACTGGGTGAGAAGTTTAACACTGGGTAAAACTGTGGAGAGTTTTTTCTAAATAAACTAGTTTTTTTCCCGCATTCAAGCAGAATCTGTGTGAAACAAGTTACGTCCTGTTTTCAAAGAGCTAAAAATCAACACTGTGGAGTAATTTATTTCTAAACAGGTATCGTTAAGCACATTTTACACTGGAAAAGTTATTTCTTAACCGTAAACTCTTCAGTGTTGAGTGCCAAAACACTATCGGAGTTATTTCGCACATAGCGTAAAACTTGTTTGACACTAATTAGTATAAAATATTAACTCTTACTAGTGTAACGGTGACTCTGGAAATTTAACTCTAGGTTCAGTGTAAAATTTACACTCTGTAGATAGGGACCATATGTTCATTGAGATAGTGTTAAAATTAACTCTGTTAGATTAACATTGATAATTTTACTGTGTAGTGAATATAAACACTTTTTAATTTACAGATGAATGCAAAGTAAACAACTCCAAAACAAACCAAAAAACAACAGAAGCCATTTATAGTGTTGACTTTTTAATTGCATAAAATAAAACAATGTACTAATGTTCTAATCCATTACAAATATGGGTTTACAAAACTGGATAAATTATGAAAAATAAATATTTCTGTGCAGTTTGTCTGTATTGTCATTGCAGGCAGAGAGAAAAAAAAAAGACAAGTCCATAAAAAAAGACATTACTCATTGTTAGTTGTCATCTTCATACCCATGCCAAGATAAATATCACGATGCAGCATTCAACACGTGGTCATTTTCACACAAAATCCTTCTAATGACTAATTCACCAACTTAATACTCAAATACTGTGTTTTCTCTCTTTTTCTCTGCATCACAAAAGCAACCAACCACCATAGAATACCAACACATTAAGGTGTCATTGGACATCATTAGTTCACATTGTCCCCAAAAAGTTCTCCTGAAGAGAATAGTTTAAATAAAAAAAAAAAAAAAACCTTTTAAAAACTGTATCTTGGCGGCTTTTTCTCTTATAAAAATATACGTTGATTTGGATTTAACAAAAATACTTCATGTGGTTAATAAAACATCACTTCCTTCATTTGACCCTTTTTGTTTGACTTCCCAGAAGCCTCTGGGGGGAAAAAGGATTAAAAACAGCTTGAGGCAGTTTTCAAGAACATGAAAAATAACATTTGAGGTTGAAAACTTTGGTGACCCATTTTATTTTAGTCTTAGTGTTTATTTCGAACATCCAGCCTAAATCCCTTTTAAAATACAGAATGTGTTTTTGTCCAATGACCAGTGATATATTAAACTAGTTTTTAAGTCAGAAGACACTAAAATATACTGAATCCTACACAACTATTCTTTAATATAATAAAACACTTTTAGGAGACATACAGTAATTTGCATTCATCCACTATTTGCATTCATCTGATTAAGGCAATCTGCACTAATTTCATTATGCAATAATACTTAAAAACAGAAGTAAATAACCCTGAAGAGTAGTTTAAAGTTCAATACTGTATGTCTGTAAGAGACTAAAGAGACTAAAGCAAAGAAAACATTAGTAAGCTACTTTTTTTTTTTAATATAGCAATTTGACTTCGTGTTTTTAATCTTATCAAGAAATCAAAAATACTCTTCTATACATTGTGCACTATACACAAGGCTTCACATACCATTTGTCTTTTTGTGCAAATTATCTCTTTGAATTGTCAATTATTTTTCAATACATTCTGATTTCACATTCTGATTCTGACTTTGGATTTTGACTTGTTATTGAAAGGTACCTACAAATTGTAATATACAAACAATTAAAAAAATAACTTCATAATAAAGTTTTGGTTTAAAAAAAAAAACAAAACGAACAAAATAAAAACCCCAACACATAGCACTTTCCTCAGATATCCTCCTATAAGTCAAACATAGCAAACTCCAAACAAAACAAAATAAAAAAAAAAGTTTTTATTTTTATGGCAGTTTTTTTTTAAACACTAACACAGCACGGTAAAAGACCCAGCAACCATTATGTATCTAAAACACATAAGGCTCTGAGTGAATTACCTTCATGTAACACTCGTGTAACACTTTATGAACCACTGCTTTGATTCATTCAGCAAAGTAAGATTAAAAGACCGTCCACACCAAGAATTATAACTTTAACCAAAACTAGAACACTGTGAGCGTCTGTACTGATCAACAATAAAACCCTGTCAACAGTCATGTGACAAAGCCTCAAAGTCAATATTAACCACCTGTTTTTGAACTTAAACTGTGTCCAAAGTGCACACCTATTGCTTACATGCATTTCTAACCTTTTATCCACTAAAAAGGGGTAAGTGAGCAACTGTCCCTCATTCAAAAATAATCATGTTAAAGAATAGATTTCAATACAAAGAGTTACAAGTTTATCTTAAAAAAAAAAAAAAAAAGGGACATCCTACCCTGTCCTCAATACCACCGACGACATTCAACTACTCTTTTATAGTTATTCATATTCTTATCCATCCATCCATCCATCCATCTTTTGGGGTGCTGGAGACTTTCCTGGCTGCCTATGGGCGAAGGCAGGGTACATCCTGGACCATCCCTAGTTCATCACAGGACTGATCTACACAGACATTCACACCTTTAGATTGTCCAGTTTTCATAATAAGGTGCATGTGTTCAGAGGATGTTGGATAAAACCCACACAGAATTGAGATGAACATGTGTGGTCTTCTTGCGGTCAGGTTTAAAGAGGTCCTTCAGCTGAAAACCACTTTGTGTAGCTCTTTTTACAATATGGTATCTTACAACAAGTTATTTATGCACACAGCACCCCAAGAAGTGAAATGTGACCTAAATGGTGTACTGGTCATTGAAGGG
>JAPTYR010000001.1:9618625-9630116 GCA_029814505.1 Siphamia roseigaster | reverse complement strand
ATAATTTTTTTAAGTATTCAATTAATATCGTGTATATTTGACATGTTCAACAAATACTACTACTATCATCCGACTACAACAACATCAACAAGTACAACAGCATTATTATTATTATTATTACTACTATTATTATTATTATTAATAATAATAATAACAATAATAAAAATTGTGAATACATACTAAAAAAAATGTTTAACGAAAACCTGAAGGACACATTTTTTTCCTGTTATAAATGTCCAAAATCGATGCACTTTCAAAGTGGCTAAAAGTATGGCTCTGGGTATAAACTCTATGACCGATCTGAATTTTAATTCACATTGTTCGAATATGATAATGAGAAATCAAATGATTTAAAAATAATTTTAATATACTTTGCTCCAATGTGTTTTAGTTTTTGATGTATTACATGCTCATTGTGTTCCACAATGATGCAAAAATAAAAATCAACAATATGCAGTAAAACCACATAAATGAGCAAGTTCTGATAATGTGAGCAGAGAGAACAGATATTTGTGTAAAAAAAATGCAGGGAGTCAAAATACTTAATCTACTTTATTACGTATCTTTCTTTAATTTTCTTGTGCATCTTTGCAGTAAAATGAGTTCATGTAAAATCAGTAGACGTGGAAATGTTGCTCAAATATCATACACCTGTAAGGTGTTACAATTAAGATATCTTCAGTCAACTAAAAATCAAATCGTAAAACCGCAGTTGTTCTGGTTGTTCTGTATGCGTGTGTGTGCGTGTGTGTGTGTCAACAGCTAAATAGTCATTCTGCGCCTAAGTACGGTTACAACTGTGCAAGATTATCATGTGTCTTCTAAAAGCGAATGTTTTGGGGAAAATAGCTATCTTTACATTGCACTCTCTGACTCTTTGGTAGATTCTTACCAACGCATGCGCAGTAAGTCAATGCCCTCTTTGCTTTGATAGCGTTATTAGATAACACTGGCTTAATCATTACTGAAAACTTCACCTGCTCTTTTTCATTGTATTAGTTATATAATTAAAGTATTTTTTTTTTTTGGTTTTTGGTAGACGAAATATAATTATTCTCTAATTTCATAAATAAAACGCTTGTGTACAGATTACTATTAGTATGATGCAGCTGAGATGAGATACCAAATGCATTTTGGGTTTACTTTTACTTAACAGTTCTTGTATAACGGTTTATAATGCAAATGAATGAGTTCTCGCGATAACGTGTCGAGACTATGTGAGACCTCGAGGCGGATATCCGGTCTCTTTTCCGTGGCGGACCGTCGTTGGGTCGGTTTGGCAAAATGAAGGTACAACGATTGTCAAACTCCATATCTTTGCTAAAAGCTTTTTTATTTAAAATAGTCATGGATGTCTATTGCTATGATTCTAAGCTTTAAAGCGGACTAGTTTGGCAGAGCATCGGTTGTCTTGACACTCAGGATGGCCTTTGATTTTGTGGGGAGCTAGCGGTGACTGACCCTATCGGCTGAGAAGCTATTGAAACATGGCCGCACACTGAAAGAAATGTGCACTTCGTTCAAGCATTAATTATCTGCTATGAAACATTTTAAATTTTTGTTTGATAACGTTCGTATTATGTCTATCGTCAACAGAGCCATCTAGGTTTTACGCCTGAGCCTTATAAAAAGTTGCAAAGTAGCAACGTTCAGTATGCTAACGTTAGCCTATGCTACACTCAGCCGGCAGTGTGTGTTTATAAAAGGCCTCCGAGTGTGTTACTTCGTTTGTTTTTGCTGACTAAAATCAATGGTATTTTCTGTTGAGAAGAAATCAGATTCGTCAGGAAGTTATTTGGAACTTCTTACCTATCTCAAGTTGCTTTGTTACCTGCTTACTTGCAAAGGAATGGTTAATAGTAATCTGAGCCTAGTGTGATCTAGTATGTCTACCAACTGTTGTCTTATAATTGTTTTTCAGCTGAACATCTCATTTCCCGCTACTGGCTGCCAGAAGCTGATTGAAGTTGATGATGAGCGTAAACTGCGTACGTTCTATGAGAAACGTATGGCCACTGAAGTGGGTGCTGACCCTCTGGGTGATGAGTGGAAGGTAAGTAGTGAGAACATTTGACTCATTGTCAAGTTTGGTTCAGTGTACATTCATACACAATACTGTTTGGACAGCACATCAGCAAAACCTTAATGATAAATCAGTTGTCACTAAGGTGGGACAGGGTGTGCTACAAAAACTGTAGAGCTGCTTACCAGATGCTTACAGTCTTTTTGACTATGGCTGAGGGCAACAGCATTGCTCTCACACTTGTGTTCAATAAATGGGCATACAGCTACCCACTCAGCATGTTGTGGTTATAACATGCAGGTGTATTGCTTCCGATGTTTTGTCACCATGCCCTGTCTGAAGTTGTAAGTCTTAAGTGTTGTGAAACACTTCTAAGAATTTATGCTTGCTAATTGAAATATTGACATTCACTGCTCGTCCCATTCGAAGCGCATTTACCTTTACTGATAATCACAGTTTTAGTGTCAGGTGAATGAGAATAGTTGGGAGCAAATGAATGAAAGAGAATTCAAAATTGGTTAAAGGACACAAGTGCACACTGTTTTAAGGCCCTGCTTTTCTGACAGATAATATTTTAACCATTGGCCATATCAGAGGCTTGGTCCCATTTTTGGTCAAATCTTGAGAATTGTCAATCAAAGGCCAAGTCACTCATTTAAAATGTGCATTAAGTCATGTTCATCTCTTCTCTTGGCAGGGTTACGTGGTGCGCATCAGCGGAGGCAACGACAAGCAGGGCTTTCCCATGAAGCAGGGTGTGCTGACCCATGGCCGTGTGCGCCTGCTGCTCAGCAAGGGCCACTCCTGCTACCGTCCCCGCAGGACTGGTGAGCGTAAGCGCAAGTCAGTCCGTGGCTGTATCGTTGATGCTAACCTCAGTGTTCTCAACTTGGTCATCGTCAAGAAAGGTAATTAAATTGTTAGGCCTCAATATTTCATGGAGAAGAAAATTAAATGTTAACATGACTGTCATCCATTACTTTTTCCTTGTAATGAGTGATATGAAGGAATATCTCCTGAAGTGATTCCAAGTCATGTTTATGGCACACCAGCAAGCCCTTTTTGATTAGTTTGTAGCCATTAAGGGGGGATATGATGTGCCACAGTAACTGTGGAGCTGCTCACCAGATGCGACCTGACCTTTTTACTGTGGCTGGTTGAACTGCATTGCTCTCTCATTGAATGTCATTGTATACATTTTGAATGTAAAAATAGTATATGTATTTTTTGAAAACCTGTTTAACTGAGGAAACTGCTTTTATGTTTATATATAAAGCAATGTGACACCATTAGATTGAACATGCACGCTGTGTCTTGGTTGTCCCTAGGTGAGAAGGACATTCCCGGGCTGACCGACAGCACTGTCCCTCGCCGTCTTGGCCCCAAAAGGGCAAGCAAGATCCGCAAGCTTTTCAACTTGGCTAAGGAAGATGATGTTAGGCAGTACGTTGTGAGGAGACCCCTGACTAAAGAAGGTAAAACTTCAGCTCTTTTGTTTCAGTAAATTTGAGTCTGTTTTGTTTGGTTTTTTGGAACCTCAATATTTTTGTTTGAATTTGCTGGCATTGAAATCCAATGCCGTAAGCCAAATGACAGCTGATATTCAAACATTATGAACCGAGTATTCATTTAGTATTCCAAAGATTAGTCTGGTTTGAGCTCTGTGATTTGGATTATGTTTATGACACACCAGCAAGCCCTTTCTGATTAGTCAGTAGTCATTAAGGGGGGATATGATGTGTCACAGCAACAGTGGAGCTGCTCACCAGATGCGACCTGACCTGTGTACTGTGGCTGGTTGAACTGCATTGCTCTCTCATCCTATATATTTTAAATTAGGAATTGATTACACAGTGCAAAAGTTTCTTGGATGGATTTCTACATTTGTCATTATAAGAATATCCAAACATTGAACATCTGCTGTTTTTACTGCATCTTTTCCATCATTGTACATGTGTACTTGAAATTGATCTACATTTCACATCCGTCAGAAGTTTTAATGTTAATATATTAATTGGTAAAAAAATGAGAACAGAAGTTTTTGATTTACTCAAGACCAGTGTAGCAAGTTTTGTCTCCATATGCGCTCAATGTAATGGAAATGTTTAGAATTTTTTTTTTTTCACTAAAGAAATTAAAATGCACAACTGTTTTTCCTTAAAGCCTTCCGGTGTTACTGTGCAGAAAGGGTAGTTGAGATGTCTGCTCATCCCACCTTTTCACATTAATATTGAATGGTCTACTCGACAGTTCACTTAGTGGCTAATGGTCAATGTTGAGGGGTTGGTTTATTTTTTAAAATGACTCCGGTTTTAAAGTCACTTGGCTTTCCTTTCATCTTAAAACATTGGGGTTGATTCCTGATTATTTTTTTGCTGTCTGTACTAATTCATCTTCCTCGGCAGGCAAGAAGCCTAGAACTAAGGCTCCCAGGATTCAGAGACTGGTGACGCCTCGTGTGCTACAGCACAAGCGCCGCCGCATTGCCCTCAAGAGACAGCGCACCCAGAAGAACAAGGAGGAGGCATCTGAGTACGCTAAGCTGCTGGCCAAGAGGATGAAGGTAAATAGTTTTGATCATTCTAAGACACTTGGACATAAATGTAATAGTGTTAAAACATTCGACTGATGCATTTTATTCTAAACAGGAGGCCAAAGAGAAGCGCCAGGAACAGATTGCCAAGAGGCGCCGCCTTTCATCCCTGAGGGCATCCACATCCAAATCAGAGTCCAGCCAAAAGTGAAATCAAGTCAAATAAAATAACATTTTGCTGAAAAGCTGGTGCTTGTGGCATTACTAATTACTCATTGATTGTTACATCATCTTTATAGTGCACTAAGTGCTTAAAATGGGAATGATTGCATTAAAAAGGTGAAAATTTTGATAAATTTCATAAAAATCTGTCCATGGCTTTTTAAGTTATGTTGTACACAAACCAGCGCCAATGAAAACAACCTCCTTGGCGGAGGTAATAACTTGAGTCACAACTGATGAAGTCAATTTAATTGTTAACACAGTGGTTCTCCAATCTGGATCTAAGGCCCCATTCTCCTGCAATTTTTTTTTTTTTTTTTTTAAGATGTCACCCTGTTGCAACACCTGATTAGAGTGATCAGCTCTGTCATGCTGCTCTGAAACCTGATGACCCACTGTCTTGAATCAGGTGTGTTTGAGCAGCGTGACAATATATGCAGGACAGTGGGGCCCAAGGTCCAGTTTTGAAACATTTAACCTCAGATCAATTGGAACTGAACAGTGGGTGGGCATGGCACTGAAGGTCTGCAGCAAACGAAATCTGGTCCACAATTGGAAGTTTCCAGGGTCGCAACTGATTGATCGAGATTAACACTAAACTGGAGCCATTGTGCATCTGGAACATTGAACAGTGGAGTATTCCAAACACTTGCAGCTTCCTTTGGACAGTTAAACATGTTTTGCACAGTACATGGCAAGGCTGCTGGGGGCCTGTGGTCTTACATGCTTCTGCCAAAGACTGAGTTTCCTGGGAAACTTAATTTCAAATTTAAGTGCAATTACAAATAAACCTAAAGTTTAACTAGAAAAAAAATTTTAGACCAGGGGTATTCAACTCCAGACCCAGTGTGTTTTACACATTCCCCTCTTCAGCACATCTGGAAGCCATGCCATTGTTATCAGGCTTCTGCAGAGTATGATGTGCTGATCATTAACTGAATCAGGTGTGCTGGAAGAGGGAACTGTGTAAAACATGCATGACACTGGATCTAGAGGTCCGGAGTTGAATACCCCTGGTTTAGACTTTGATAAGCCACCATATCAGCCATTCAGTGACAAATACACAAAGACATGCAAGTTCATGAAAATAAGTTTTATTGTATGCCACTTGTAAATACAAGATGTTCAGAATTTGTCACTATATAGCAAATGCATTCATTACATTAATGATTCATACAGCTCTTGTCATTACACCCTTTAGACACAGGTGAGCGAGTTAGACGACTCCTCATCGTCTGGTCAGTATTATCCTGGACTTTCAACACATCTTTTTGAGTGGGGGACTCCTCAAAGACACTGACAAGACGTTTAACTTCAGAGTGGTTTTTGGGGGGGGTGTTTAAGCTGTGAATCGGCAAAATATAGCTCAGCAGAGACAGTGCCCGATGCTGAAGGTACTTAGGCACCATCCAGAGGTTCTTCACAAAGGTGGACCAGCTGGTCTTAATGTCCAGAGAAACACTGGAATACCTGGGGAGTGCCTCCTTAACCTGTCAAAAGTTAAAGACTTGTTGTAATTTACACATTTCAGTATACTCAAGCTTTCAGACAGCAAAGTGTGAAGGAAGAGAGAATTTCCCAGCTGTTCAACACTACAAAAATCTAAATTTTATAAGTGCATTTGTCATCTTCAGCAAGTCTCACCCTACTTGATGACAACCTAAAAGTTTACCGACAAAAACTGGCAAACTCTTCAATGGCAGCTTTTTGCTTAAAGGGAACAAGTGAGAATCATCTTTAAGATTTGAAATAAAAAGAACCATTGTCTAAAAATTAAACCAAACCGTTGTCCTTTGTATTGTTGACAGACTGGACTGACTGCAAAACTACCAATTTCCCTCCAGGGACTATAAGTATTCTCCAAGTTCTTATATCTCATTGAAAAGTTACTTTAGGTGATTGTGTCTTATTTAAAGTGTGATGAGATATCTTGACTAGAAATAAACACAAGATTTACATTTCTATGAAAATACACAAATTGACTGAGCAGTTCCTTTGAGAATTACTTTAAGACTCACCAACCTTCTTGTAGATTCTCCTGTACAGCTTTGAGGTGAGTGAAGTTATTCTTGCAGGGTAACCAAGTGATTTTGCTTCAAATCCCTCCACCAAGTGTGGGTCCTCTTCTGCAAAGTTAAATTAGACCATGATAATTCAGAGGATATACACACTATTGCAGTAGGCATGTTTCATGTATGAAAACTTTACCTTTTTCATTTTCTGTAGGAGGTAGCATTCTGTCAATTAGAGCCTCTGACACCTTCAGTGCATGGTCTAGGCTTAAACAAGCCATCATGATGGCTCTGTCCACAAGGGAATGGTGGTTCTGGTCATCACTCTGCAGTACACTCTCCATCACATGCTCAACCGTGTCCATGGTACCTTTAGTGGCAGTGCTTACCACCTCCTGGACTGCAAGCACCCTTTTCTTAGCACGTGCTACAACCTAAATGTTGACAATCAGGGGGGGGTTAATCCTTACTACAGTCATGAATACCTTCAGGAAAAGAATTTATCCAAATACACAGTGGTGCATTTTAAGTAATTAGAGAGTTTTCATTACCATTATGACACTTACCAGCAGTTAAATGCATTTTGAGCATTATCAACGTTGAGGTCAAAACTTTCCCATAGTGTAGTGGATGTAGACCATCCATGATGGATAATTCTAGCAAGGTTTGTTAAAGCTTTTTATGCCTTTTATCTTCACTAGCTTTGAGTGTTTGGTTGTATATCTACACAAGTCAGTCCTGCAATGAATTAGTGAAATGTGGTGGTAGCTGGGATAGGCTCGAACACCAACGACCCAAGGATTGAGCATTTTGGAAAAGTGAATGAATATACACATAGGGTTACAATGCAAAAAAGGGTTCATATTCATTGATTAATAGTTACTTTTGTAGCTTGATTAACACCCTTAAGTCTCCCACAAACTATGGAAATTGCTCATGTTTATGCATTAGTTTCACATTTCACCTCTCGTGGGGGTGTAAGAATCACTGGGACTGCAGACTCCAACCAGTCAAGACTTTTACAAGCAACATCATTAGCAGTGGAAACTGAAAAATAAATATCAGACACATTAAATATTAGTCCTCCTATATTAAACAGTGCTGGTGGTTCTGTCCAAACTGCCAAGAGTTGCAATCCAGTATGCATGTATGAATAATAAAGCATATGTATCACATTAGTCAGTGTCAGTCATACTCACTGTGAGGCTCCAGTTTAACAATGACAGGTGAGATTCTGTCAGTAGCCATTGTACTTATAACTGCCACACTGTTCTCCAGCACCTCACACAGCCTTTTCAGACTGGGGTGGCTGCATTTAGTGTTAACATACAAGTCTGACAGCTTGGCACAGGCTGAGTAGAGTATGGGCAGCTTGACCAGCCTGTCAGCAGCACCAGAGCTCTCTGCTTTCTGAAAGACATGGAGAGGAAATGCATCACTTTACATTCAGTCATGTTGACCTTCAGGCAACTTGTAGTAACACATTCTGAATGTGCAACAATGGGAGTTCCCAGTCCTTCAGCCAGTGTTTAGTCTATTGAACCCAATATGTCCCAGAAAAGTAGTCTATGACCGGTTTAACTCAAAGTAGATGATTTATGGTGTAGAATTTTCAAACAATTTAGGCCAACAAAATCCCAGATGTCTTAGAAACACAGGTAGTTAATAAGTAAGAAGCGCTCGTGCAGTGAATGTAGTTAAACTGTACTCACCTGGTTGTTGTTCGTCGGCATGTTCCCTACGCTTTAACAAGAAAACGCATATAAGCCTCGAAAGAAAGGCTACAAGTTATAGCGTACACGTACTTAGTAAAAATGCACTACTTACTCTGCTGAATACCGCTTCATGACTGACTTTTAACGTTCTCGGGTGGAGAAAAGCACGAGTCAATTAGTATCACCTGTTGTACCAATTTTGAAGCAGTTCTCGCGATATTTCAGCTTTGAGATTCTCGTTACCCTCATACCATTAAAAAGTCACTTTTGTGATGCACTCCTGATTTATTAATGTCTTTTTGTTTTTGAAAACTTGTTCATACATCTGGTTGAGCTTTTATTTACAGCAGTAAGTACTTACTGGGTGTTTGCTGAAAAAAAGTTTTATTTCTATTATATTTTTAAGTCCTTAAAATCTGACTTTGGTAATACAAGTAACATGATAAACCTACAAAGGATTATATTATTTGCTGATGTACATGATTTAGTGGCTTTATTTTCGTTTTTAATGAGATGCGTTTCATTTCAAGGCCAATAAAACATGTTCATTTATCTATTTTTTTGACGAACATTATTGCAATGTGATCAGATATTACAGGCAACAGATAATAGAAAATATACAAAAAATAGGGAGTGTACTCATAACATTTAAAGGCACATTCTTGGCACCTCCTAGTGAATCTTGCTTTCTTGACTATTAGGGATAATAAATTAAAATAAATTATGGGTTCACAGATGAAAACTGTAAAATTTTGAGCTAATAATAAAAATGTGTGTGTGTGTGTGTGTGTGTGTGTGAGAGAAATTTCCCTTAGAAAATAAAATAATTGATTCTTAATGATATTTCACAATTTGTGTGTAATCTACCTGTAATTTCAATTGTGCGTGACTTCATTTGTACTGTGATATCTTGGCCTAGCCTACTATTTTGAATAAAGTCACACCATGTAGAAGTCATGAAAAGGAAAAACATGCCTGAACGTTTTCCACATCCATGTCAGGGCTTTTGGAGGACATTTGTCTTTTCTGTGCTGCTGGTTTGATGCAATAGTTGTGTTCCTAGTGATAGTAGTAGTAGAATACTAATGAGCAGCCTTATACCTGTGACTCCAATTCACTAACAGGTTTTTTTTCTTCTGCAGCACACAGTAACGCATTATGAAGTGACAAACAGGCTGCAGTGGTTCATTACAAGAAAATTCAATGAAGGTAGAAAATAATCATGCATGCAGGACGTAATGCAGACTAATACGTTCAACAGACGCAGAGACTCAGAGTATCATCTGAATATTGATGAGTACTGAGGTGATTTGGGATGAGGCAATACTGCCGCTCATGTATCTGTATGTGTATAGAGGCGAGCACGCTCTAAGCCACGAGGGCTGTCCGTGGTGCTGATGCTGCTGATGTTGCTGATGCTGCTGCAGCATCACTGAGCTCAACCCAGTCTACCGCACACATTGTCTCCACGAAAATACGCTTCTTTGTATCGGTATGCGTCAGGAAGGAGGTGTAGCCCGAAATGATTGTGTGGCAGCGGCAGTCACAGGGTTTGAGACTGTTGTCCGCTGCAAAGCTGCGAGACACAAGAGAAGCACGTGTAGTGGGTGGTCCTCAGAACTCGGTTTTCACGTGGCTCTAGCGAGCGCCGAGCCGAGCCGCCACACCGTCAGTCCAGTGCGGCAACACCAGCAGAAAACATCAGCATGGCAGTGGACATGGAGCCTTCGGAGTAAGTGCGCGCTGATTTAGCTGTTTTATAAATAACAAGTTGTCAGTGATAGTTTTATGATGATGCAAAAATGAAAAATGATACCCAGTGGAACTAACTAAAAGCTTGGAAATGTCTACATGGGTTATCTGAGGTGTTGCATTCTCCTTTGGGGAGTTCAGATTAGTCTGATTTGACTTTCTTTGTTTATTTTTTTTATATTAATGATGGATCTACATTGATTTTGTGTCTTTACAACCACATCTCATAGGCTGTGCATTTCTACCTCTGTCTTTTTCTATGACGTTGTTGTTTATTGACTGCTGCACATGTGGCGTTTGTTGAATCGGTTGTAGGTTCTAACATCCAAACACGCACGTATATTTGTGTTCTGTCTATCGTGGGTAGTTTACTTGACGCATTGCCAGTTTTGCTCGTGTCAGTGTGTTCAGACGGATTATGTCATTTAACCTTGTGTGTTAGATGGTGCTTTAGAAACAGAGGAGGGTCCACGTGCGCACTGTGCATGTTTGATGCTTCATCCAAATGTGCCTGTTGATCTGCCAGCCTCTCCACCCACGGATGTGCCATGGGGGGGGGTTGCTGTTTACCTGGTTTCTTACCTTTTTCAATGGGGGAAATACAAGCAGGCATTGAGATCAAATCTGTGGGGTTTAATGTATTGTTAAAGGTTTTAATAAGAACATTCACTAAATAAAACAGGTTAATTAGAGCTGTAAATGCTGTGCATGGTGTGAAGTGTCAACAAGCAATGACATAAATCAGTGGGGTTTTTTTAGATGGAAGTATGTGGAGGATCATCCCACTCTTCCTTCAGAGGGACAGAGTAACATTACCTGCAACAGTAGAGTTTTGATGATGCTCAGCAGCTCTGAAGTGGGACTAAAGCCTGCATGACACAGGTCCCCAGCTGATGTATCCTGTTGTTTTGACTGGGAGAGCTCCCACACATTTCGTTCTTTTGAGGATTTGCAAACAATAATCTTGCTAATCAATAACAGCAGAGGCAACAGCACAGACACTGTCATGAAAATAGTAGGTAATACCAGAAACAACCAGGGGTGGAAAGTAACAAATTACATTTACTCACATTACTGTAATTGAGTACGATTTATGAGTAATTTGTAATTTTCGAAGTAGTTTTTAAAATATGTCATTTTTACTTTTACTCGAGTAAATTTTGACCCAAGTATTTTACTTCATTACATTTGAACCCCCTCACATTACTGAGTACAATATTGATAGTGAATAAAT
>JAPTYR010000001.1:9588957-9601003 GCA_029814505.1 Siphamia roseigaster | reverse complement strand
GCCATGTTGTGACCGTAGGTGTTTAGACATATTAGTCCTGTTTCCTCCTGCACATCTGTGTTTTGCAGTGGTTACACATCACCTTGTCGCCACTGTTTTTCACGAAATGGTGCGAAACTTTTGAGTGTTTAACTCTAATGGCCGCCATAGTTTACTACTAGTACCGTACATGTGCAGGGCATTCACGTGCATACGTTGTGTATGTTATGTGGCATAATTAGCCTTGAGTAACTTGTGGAAGTAAAGTGATGCAATCCGTACTTGCTGGAATCGATAAGAGAATCGTTAAAGAAGCAGCCAAACGATTCCATGGAATCGAAACATTAGGAACCGGTTCTAAATGAGAACTGGTTTTTGATTCTCAACCCTACATTTGTTGACATATTAATGAAATGTTGTCTAACTCGATTGGGCGGATCGATGCATGCTACTACCCGGTCTGCCTGGATCAACAACCGGATCATCCGTTTTTTTTGTTGTGGTTTTTTTTTACCTCGCTAGTCATGAAATTCAAACTCACAAGGGACTTCGACAAATGTTTCTGCAGTTATGGTAGGGGAACCTGCTTTCCTACACTCCTGCAGATTTATCTTTTATTATGTACTCCTCTTTTCACTGCAAGGTAGTCAAACCTTCACCTTCATGCAGCACAGGTAATGACAAAAAACATTTGAAAACCCATCACCTGGTGAAACGTGGATGTTCTTGCTGGTCCAGGATAACGATGATATCACCTGGCTCAAGACCCGGTTCCTGGTCCCCCTCGCCATGGAAAACTATCTTTTGTCCATCTCTCATTCCTGCAGTAGTTACAAGACCAGACCATGTATCTAGCATGCTGTTATACTTTTATAAATGTATAGAATAAGATACTTTTAATCTAAATGTAAACACACACATTTAAAATAGCCGAGCCTTGATTCTCACCCTTGTCAATGTGGACCTCCAGGATTTTCTTTTGTCGCAGGATTTTACGACCCACACATGCTTTGCAGCGGTCCTTGTGGCTGATTCGCTGTCCTTGGCCCTGACAGTTGTGGCACATTGTGGACACTTGCTGGACCATACCTGGTAACAGCTGGTGCACACGGACCTGCATGCCTGTACCATGGCAAGACATGCACATCTGTGCAGCACCTTTTCGACTCCCACGACCTGTAAAAACCAGTATAAGCACTCATTAAGGTGACAAAGAAAAATGAGTTTTTGTTTTTTTTTTCTTGGGTAAATCTTAGAGGACCTCTGAAGGACAGAGAGGGGATGACGTCAAGATTTGTTATGGACAAAAAGCCCTTTCATAGGCTTTTTAAATCAGCTTGTGCTCGAAAGCCAGACTGACTAGTAAGACTGCCAGGCCCCAACAAGGAACACACAAATATAATTACGTTACAGCAAACAAACTATAGAGTTAAAAAATGTACCTTCACATTTGTCACAAAGAGTATTTTTCTGGACAGCAAGTTTTCTTGTAGCTCCATTATAAAGATCCTCCAAAGTCACTGAAATCTGATGAACAATATTCTTGCCTGCAGTGAAACACAAACAATGCATTTCATTGTCAACAAAATATTTTGCCAAACTTTCACACATATTATTGAATCTGATGAAATGCCAATAAAGCCATAACTGTAACAGGGGGGGATCGGCTAGAAAGTACCCAAACTAGACAGTCACTCAACTCATATTTCTCTAGAATAAAAATTCACTAAAATAAAAAATATCAATACGATACTTCAAAATGTAACACCAAAAGTATAAACAATAGAAAAATTGTACATATATAAGTTCAGTGTCCATTTTTCTAAAACATGCATACCTTTTCTTTCTCGGTGCATCCGACTACCACCTCCAAAAACAAAATCAAAGATGTCCATGGGGGATGCAAAATTTTCACCACCTCCAGTTCCTCCTTCTTTAATGGCCTTTTCACCTCCACGGTCATATATGTCTCTTTTCTTGGCATCTGACAACACCTCATATGCCTGTGAGATCTGCTTAAACTAGAATTAGAACAACCACAGAATCACACAATAGCACCTCTGCAATTAAATTTAAATTATTTCCAAACTTCTTTGATGTGTGATACCTTTTTTTGACAAAAGGCATATTTTGCAGTGATCGAAGTAATAAGATGATTCATCAATCAACTAATACATTCTTTAAAGGCGCTACAGAGTATTTCTACTTTAGAATATTGAAAAAAAAATTTTACTTTACAGCATTTGTTAGTCTAAATTCGAGTAATATAAAGTATCATGAGTACAATCAAACGTTCTGACATTATGCCTAAGGTGGTAGTGTGTGGTACGGCAGAGTCAAGCAATCAAATGTAGTCAAACCCAAGAGCTGACATGTCACAGTCTGCTGGTCTGTAAGAAAACCAAACACACTGGGCAAAAATAGCAAAAAACAAAACAAAACAAAAAACAAAACACGAAACAAAGAAATTGACCACGATTGAGAAAAATAAAAAAATAATATTACAAGTGCTTTTCCCTGCTAGACATAACTCTAAAATAAAAGAACAATATCCAACGCTGAAATTAAAGAAATAACATTTTACTTATATAACTCACAAATCAGAGATTCTTCTCAAAGGACTTTACAATCTGTATCATATACAACATCTTCTATCCCCTCACCTTTGGTTCAACTGAGAAAGTACTAGCATTTCTTCTACACTGGTGAATTTGATTTTGAGGTTTATGGAGGTTCAAAGTTACCATGTTATGTTATTATATTTGATAATTTCATCATAAACTGGCAGGTGCTGGGATGATATAAAATGGATATTCAGTACAACAATCAACACAAACCATACAAAATGTAGGTATTCTGTGTCTTTTCTACAACTGTTTTCTGTGTCAAAACAGATATCTAACAGAGCTGTAATGTAAAGTACCTATAAAGTAGATTATAAAAACGCTGTTACGTTGATGGATTTTTCTAAATTTGTGTCTTAAGAAGAAAAATTCATAATCTGATATTATAAATGTATGTAAATGGGTTTCAGTCATTTCAGTGCTGATACGGTCTGTGGAGATCTAAAATTAACTCAGTGGTGGTTTTGGCAGCTGTTGTTGACTTCAACCCACTGTTGATAATTTGTAATATTAGTATGCACATATAACTCTTAAATAACTGCACTTACCTTTTCTCCCTCTACAGGATTTTTGTCAGGGTGATATTTCAAGGCTAGTTTACGATATGCTTTTTTCAGTTCACTTTGTGTGGCATTAGGTTTCACACCCAATGTGTCATAGAATCCTGTTTCTTTCACCATGATTGACTTCGATAGTTGATCTGGAAAAATATAAAAATAAAAACAAAACAGTGCTTTACATTACAAAAACTACACCAACACATGCCACAAATATGACGTATTTTACCTTCATTTCAACACCAGGAATCTGTTGCTGTTTTAACAACATCACTACACTGTATCCCCTTCTTCTCCTGCTGAGCTCAATGGAGGAGTAATTTCTGTAACTGTTGTATGTGCTGAATATGTCACTGATAGACTATATACAGTTCTACCACATTTTCACAGTTTATTTGCTCAATTACACATTTTTTCCTCAATGGTTTGAGGTTTATTTTCATTGTGCTCCTCGGCTCAAACTACAGTGGTGGCATAGAGTTAAGAGAACAGCATGCTGTTAATCAGAAATGTGTATGACAATCATCAAGTCACTTTTAATAATACTACTAATAATAAAGGATTGGATTTATATAGTGCTTTTCTAAGCACCCAAAGGCTTTACATTAATGACCCATTATTCATTCACTCTCACATTCTAATTCTGGTGGTGGTAAAATCCATTTGTAGCCACAGTTGCCCTGGGGCAGACTGACAGAAGCATGGCAGCCATTTTGTGCCTACAGCCTCTCTCTGACCACCACCAACCATTCATATGCCAGCGTGGGTGGCACTGGAGGCGAGGAGAGTGAAGTGTCTGCACAAGGACACAGCAGAACCACCAACCCTTCGGTTACTGGACGACCCACATGGCTGTCCATTTTCAATATCATCAAAGGCCTTGTCATCACAACTCTGATTTGTAGCAGTGAAAATCGAATCAGCTCCAAGTGAAGTTTGTAACAAAAGTCGTCCAGGTTTTCCTGAGACATCACATTCAACAACATGGGCACACAATAAGGTTACAATGACCTTCATATTTCACCATCAATATCTTTTCAGTGTATCATGGTTTCCAATTGGGCATTAGTGTCAAACCTTATTTAGCTGTTTCTAAGATATCACAGTAATGATGTTAGACTGACCAACATATAAATCAATGACTGATACTGTGGATATGGACACATCTAAAAATCTAATGTATTAAAACCATGTGACACTGGCAAGAGGACTTTGTGTTCCTACATGACATTTACATTTTTAAACAAACTAAACCTTGATATACCATAGCTTATACTGGTAGGTACCAGCAGTCAGCTAATCACTGTGTAAATTATTCTGAATCTATGTTTATGACCTATCATCTCTATGAACAGAGCAATTAAACTGAAAAACTTGGAGGGAAAAACGGGTCCTCGGGAAATAATCCTTTAATAACATTCTGTGTACTTCACTGAAATGACAAGTTTGAGAGAGTTCAGTTAAATAATTAGTCTGGGCTGTATATCAACTGGTTCATACGTTTAAATATTTGCTTGCTACCGACATGGGATTTACCTTTTGCTTACGTCGTCGCAGTACAAAGTATGTGATAAAATACTTTCTTTATCGATGTGTAAGTAGAAGCACATAGGATAATGACTGTAAATGTAAACATACATAAAAATGTTAGTAAAGCCTACTAAATTAGTTATTTACTTCAAGCATGATTTAGATATATTTACTCGAATATAATTTTCGTAAAAGCAGGAGAAAGAGAGACGATGATCGTTCATTTTTTAGGGGATTTATAGGGTCATTAGTTAGGGTTCAGACTTCTGTAGTTACCTGCTACTATGCTCATGATGAAAACAAACTAAGGTTTTACATTCATCCATTATACGTAAAAAAAAATTAGCTAACTAGACAAAACTTAGCCTAGCGAGGATAGCGTGTTATCGTTAGCTGTGCTAAATACTCTCCAACCTGAAACCAGCACTGCCTGTATGAAAATAGAAAAACCTAAATTTATACAAGTATGATTCGTTATTTTCTCACCTGTAGAAAGTCGGCGATTTGGAGAAGTTTATAGTGGGGTCTTGAGTTCAAAGCGCCTCTTCCAGAAGCTTCCTTCACGCTGCTAGCATGGGTGGTAATCTATTGTTATGACGTCACACATATGCGACGCGAGTCAAGTCAACAAAACAAGCGTGTCGGAGCCGTCGTAGTCAGTCGCAGATTTTAGCTCTTCTGAAACATAAATGATAAAATGCCTATTTGCTGGCTCATTAACCAAGAAGGACATCATAAACCTATTCAGCTGCCTCACTTACAGACAGTTGTCTTGGGTCGAGGTCCAGAAACCACCATTAAAGACAAAAAATGTTCTCGGCAGCAAGGTAATATGCAGAAAGACATATTTCAATAATACATTAGCTTTAGCATATAGCTAAAGTTACAGAAACACCCAAATCATAATGCTAAACGTGCGTTTGCAAAGAGATGGGGCCGTAGACGTTGGGGTTCGTATAGAAATTTGAATATGATGATCGAAAGGATGCTGCATTATTTTGGTGAAAAAATAAAATTTAAAATAATTTCCGAAACAAAATTATTTGCATAATGTCTAATAATCACTTTCGCAGTATTAACCTCGGCAAAAATCTCGAATTTACTCATTATCTATGAGTTTAAACGTTACAAGACTTCAAAACAGTGTTTTCCAGCCAATAGCAGGTTTTTTTGTATTGCTTACAATGTCTTTTACCTTTCTGTCACTATATTGTGCCATTTGTTGCATATGCATTTTTTTATTTCCTAAAAGTTGAACTTTAACCTGCATAATTCGTATCTCTTCTCAACCAGTTGAATTAAAAGCTGAATGCAACAAAGGATACATCAAGGTTAAACAGGTATGAAATAAAGATATTTAATTGGCAGTTTCAAACTGTGGGATTATTAAGTATTATTAAGATTAAATACACGATTTATCTACCCTCTATTAGTGGAGCATAATATGAATAACAATTTAGACACAGGAGCTGTTAAGTCATCTGTCGTGATAATTAAAGTAGTACCACTGCTCATTTAACGCTGTTTCGTTTTCTTTTCCTTATTCCAAAGCTTGGTTTGAACCCTACCTCCATAGATTCTCTGGTTATAGGAAAAGGCAATGAAGTCAAAATGAAGCCTGGACAACAACTTCACATTGTCAATCAACTTTACCCATACACTATACAGTTCAAAGAAGATACCACTGGTGACCATGGTGGTGTCAAAAGACCACGAGAGCTGCCCTCATATGACAGAGACAGTCATAGAGATGCTCCAAGTGTGAAAGTAACCAAACAGGTAGAAAAGGTTTCTGTGCCAGACAGCAGCCCCAGAGAAGCCACAAAAAGCAGTGTAAGAAAACACAGACTGACAGCATTATATTTGAAATGGTTGTTGATTATTCACAGTACATTCCTACAATGTAACTAATGAAAATATGACACATTTCAGGAAAGCGTTGGACATTGGAGCCAAGGCCTGAAAGCATCAATGCAAGACCCAAAGATGCAGGTATTTATATTAATGTAATTCTCATTCATCTGAATTTTTGATTTTATGATTGTCTTTTTGCAGCCTCTGACTGGTATCTATTATGATTTTTGTAGGTGTACAAGGATGACAGAGTCGTGGTCATTAAAGATAAATACCCCAAGGCTCGCTATCACTGGCTAGTCCTCCCTTGGCAGTCCATTTCCAGTCTAAAGACCTTGCGTGAGGAACACTGTGATCTGGTGAAGCACATGCACAAAGTTGCAGACCAGATGATTCTGAAATGTCCAGTCTCTAACTCTTTGCGCTTCCGTACAGGATACCATGCCATACCCAGTATGAGGTTTGTATAGCTGTGTCAATTGAGGTTTTAGTCTACAATGAACTCATGTTTGTTTTAGCATTATGGATGTTGCTTTTTACAGGGCAATTAAAAATAAATACATAACCATTAAAAAAAACAAACTGATTAACATTTTCATACCAGTTAGGGAATGCTGGTTGAAATATCATTTATAGGAACATCCCTATTCCTATTGAAGCTATGGTAACAATTTTGTCTGATATATGACATATTTCTCAATAATTTTTGAATGGGAACTGAATTCATGCTTTAAAACCACCTACTTTCAGAATCAATATATTTTGCCAGTTACACAAAAGTAAATTGTTTACAGTTGGTGGTAGGTAATGGAAAATAAGAAAACAATGGTATTGTGTTTCTAATGCAAAATACATCTGGTACCTCTGATTCCAGTTTAGTTGGTGTTGTAATGGTCAGCCAGCTTATATTTGATGTTGATGACCAAAAGAAAAACGATAATTATATTTTTGCTCTTTGTAGTCATGTGCACCTCCATGTAATCAGCCAAGACTTTGACTCTCCTTGTTTGAAGAACAAAAAGCACTGGAACTCATTCACAACAGAATATTTCATCGACTCAAAAAGTAAGCAAGATGATTATTTAGCTCTGCTATGGGTTAGGTGTCTCACTGTCTTCAATTCATAGTTTATGTTTCATTCATAATTTCACTTTGGTTTTTCTGCAGATGTCATTCAGATGCTCGAAAAAGATGGAAGAGTCACAGTGAAAGAAGGGGCCAGTGAGCTGCTGAAACTCCCTCTTCGCTGTCACATTTGTCACACAGAGTTTCCCACTATACCATCACTAAAAGAACATCTGAAGTCTCACTTTTCGTAGCTAAGAACATGAACTTGAATGAAATGCTCCTTGGATGTCATTGGTTCGATGCATTATGGTAGTGTTTTCACCATGTAAAACAATATTTTTGTTGAAAGACGCTGTTATGTGATAGAAACACATCCAGAGGTTAATTTTCAACCAAGGGTTTGTCGTATTTCTAGGAGGGTCTCTGAGGAAATCCTTTAATATTGGATGCTATCTGTTTGTTCTTCTTTCTTACATATGTCACAGCACTGTAGGAAAGTTTATTGTTCCAAGTTACATAATTAGATGTATTAAATATTTTTGGAGTCACTAAATAATGCATTTGTTTGTTTTTATTTTTTAACACTTACCAAAACACATACTTTGCTCTGAGTTCTGTAATATATACTTAAGGTTTAGTCAGGGAAAATGTGAAAGTTTCTGCATAGTTTTCCATTCTAGTCTTCTGTTGTCCACCAATAACTTACTGTCACATAAAACTGATAATGTTTAGTAACGGATAAGTTATGATGTTATGTGTGTGATACAATGTAATACACAGTTAAGGACATAAGTAGGAATTCAGTCAGTCCAGACTGGCTCAGGAGAAAAAAATGCATTTATCACCAAACATATCACGAATAAATAATTATGCCAAAGTGACTATAGCATGTATATTTAGTTGTACACGTGTGAATAATGGGTGTCAAATTTAGAACAAGGGCTGCTTGTAAATAGTTTGTCTTTATCGCCATCTGGTGGACATTTTATGTATAGACACACCATGTTACGAAAATTAACTTTCACTGACATTGGTCGGAATCTTCAAATTATTGTGTATTTTCCTGACAAAGATTATTTTCAACATTTATTTTGAACTAAATGTAACAACAGAAAAGAGAAAAAACATGTTGGCCCGTACGGGGATCGAACCCGCGACCGTGGCGTTATTAGCACCACGCTCTAACCAACTGAGCTAACCGGCCATGCCAACAAGCAGGGATTATACCTATTATGAAACAATCAGTACACCATCTCATTCCAAATATGTATATTTTTATACTTTAAGCATGTTTAAAATAATAATCAGCCTCCCACCAGTACGCTTATATTATTTATTTATTTATATCAAAACAAATAGAATGCTTTGGAGTTTTCTTTCACAATTATAAACCTCACAGAAAAAGTAGTTAGCTACAACTAATATTAGTGTGCCAAAAATAACATTCAGAAGCAATAACCAGAGCAGATTTGACATCCTGACATCTTCAGGGGATCATGTTATGGTGTTGTGTTTTTACAGTGGATGAAAACAGGCGTCAGGAGTGTGCCATCATCTCCTGAGGCTTAACTCCCTCTCATCCTCATCTGGTACCATCAGATTATCCACTGAATGATGTCCATCATCTCCAATGTCCTGGAAGAAGTACTCTTCACTTTCACAGCTCTGAGTACCGTTCCCACAGTTCTGGTGTTTGATTTGCTGCAGTTCTGTGCTGTCACTGGTGTTACTGTCCTCTGTGCTCTCGCTGGTGTTGCTGGTGTCAGTACTGTCACTGCTCTCACTACTGTTACTGGTTTCACTGGTCTCGCTGGTCTCACTGGTCTCGTTGCTTTCGCTGCTGGTGCTTTCACTACTATCACTGGTGGCAGCTGTGATTGTAGTGGTGTCACTGGTGTCTGCGCTGTCACTGGTGCTTTCACTGCTTTCGACAGAGTTCCCCACCACAGCCAGGGTGGTGTTGGCCTTCTGTTGAAGAATCAGAACGGGAGAGGTCTGGTTCCCAACACGTTCTTCGGACTGACCTTTGACCTCTGCACTGCTGTTGTCTTCTGCACTCAGGTCTTGGGCAACCACCGGGAAAACTCGAACCCAACTCTGATACAGGAAATAAATAGTCAATTTTTTTTTTTATCTAATTTTAGGTAAACTTTGGTTTTAATCAAATGTGAGGAAAAAAACGTCTTACCTTCCTAACATTCTCCTCACTGCCCATGCTGTCATCTCTGGTTTCTGTCAAGAGCTCTGTCTGCTGAAATAAGGTGAATGCATAAAGTGAGACAAACAAAATTCAAAACATTCGCCCAATAACATGTTGATTAAAAAGTATCAGTAAAAGTTTTCATCTCACCTTTTCTTCTGACTCACTGTCACTCTCTTCTGAAGTCTGTAGAGAAAAGGAAAGAGAACCAAAGTTTACTTAAGAATACCTGTGCTTTATATAACTAAACCAATCTGCATTATACCTTCCGGTTCTGTTCTTTTTTTAATGTATGTCTCTTTCTCTATATTTATTACCTCCACCAAGGAGGTTATGTTTTTACCGCCGTTTGTTGGGTTGGTTGGTAAGTGGACTGCACTTATATAGCGCATTTTTCCACCTTGAAGGTTCCCAAAGCGCTTCACATATATATAGGCCTCACATTCACCCATTCACACACATACACCAGTAGGCGACTGCTGCCAGACCTACTGGGAGCAAGTTAGGGTTCATTGTCTGGCCCAAGGACACTTCGGCACATGGACAGTTGGATCCAGGATTCGAACCTCCGACTCTTCAATCATTGGACGACCCGCTCTACCAACTGTGCCACAGCCGCCCATAATAAATAAGAGAAACAAATGATACTGACACTGGAGGACATGATCAGCCTTGTGATGAAGTGGTGATTTGTCCAGGGTGTACCCTGCCTTCACCCTTCAGTAGCTGGGATAAGCTCCAAGTGACCCCCGTGACCCTAGTGAGGATGAATGGATGAATGAATGAATGAATGAATGACACAGGCAAACACTGAGTTGAATGGAACCAAACAACAGAAATGTAGAGCTCCAGAGAAAGAGGACTAAACACAAACTACAACAGAGGGTAGACATATGACATATTTAACAGGAACATACAGTTTACATCTAAGTAGAAAGAGAGAGGGAGGACAGGTGCACAGTGCATCAGTATCCACAGTGGTCCAAAGCCGTTCATTAAAATACCTGACCTAACGACATACATGTCTTATAATTAGGTGTTTGATGTAGGATGGAGCTTCATAGAGAACTGAGTCCAGGGTCACACCGTGAGATTTCATTTTAGTAAAAACAAAAAAAAAGGAGAGAGACATGTTATTTTTTGTTGTTGATTAAATTAGATTATCATTTGTCTGTCAGTATAAAGGATAATTTTATCAATCAAAAACATTTAAGTTTATCATGAAACTGTGAAAATATACAACGAAATAGAAACACTTCATGTCTGAAGGTCAAGGAGGTCACATGTAATCATAGATGTCTCTCTTAATAATCCATTCAGAGATGCTAAATATGTCCCTGTAGCTTCAACATGGCCAGACACTAAATACTTTTTCACCTCACTTTCAAGGATTAATGTAAAATGTACTGACGTATTGGTCACTTTGCTGATGTGTATCTTATTCAATAAGAGATGCCGTCATTCAGCTGTTTAACACAAAACTGGATGTTTAATTTTAAATCTTTGCCACAAACTTTGACTTTATTGGCTTGTAAAATTATCTTTTTCAAATAACAAATGTCATATTGTGATTAAAAAAAATAAATAATGTCTTACTGTTGACTTCATATTTTTTCTGATGTTATGTCCAACAGGTCACAATAAAAGGGCCTCACTGTTGCCTCTGCATTGGTTCCCTGTGTGTTTCAGGATTGATTTTAAGGTTCTTTTAAAGGTTCTTCAATATCTTGATGGTCTTGCTCCTTCTCACCTTTTAGACCTGCTTTTACCTTATGAACCCTTGTGGACCCTCAGGTCCTCTGGTACTGACCTTTTAACTGTTCCTAAAGTAAACACCTATAGACTCACGGTGAGGCGGCTTTTCAGTTTTATGCCCCTCACCTTTGGAACAGCCTACCAGTGAACCTGAGGGCCACGGAGGACGTAGACACTTTTAAAACCAGGCTCAAGACCCACCTTTTTAATCTGGCTTTTAACTAAACCTCCCTTTTATTGTATGTTTCTAAATCCTGTCTGTGCTAATGTTTAAGTTATCTTTTTACTACTGCTGTTTTTACCTCTATATAACATTTATATATGTTTTATATCTTTAATTACATTCTTTTAACCGGTGCTTCTTTTTTTTAAATCTTCGTATTATTTAATTTATATTCTCCAGTGTTTCATCGGGGGGGGGGGGGCTTGTGGCTCTGGCGGCTATTGCGCCTCCTTGGGGCCTGCTCCTTCCCGATGGG
>JAPTYR010000001.1:8420653-8431223 GCA_029814505.1 Siphamia roseigaster | reverse complement strand
TTAAATAAAAAAAAAAATGCTTCCTCATAGAAACGTCAAAGGAGGCAGACATTATATAGCCCAATTCATTACAGTCACTGAAAGAGGGAGGGGGAGAAATGAGGAGGAGGGAGGGGAGAGAGAGAGAGAGAGAGAGAGGAGAGGAAGGTGGGGTAGGGGGGGATTCATTAAAGCTCCTGGTTTAAGCCCAGCCCATTCTGAATATGTAAATGTCTCAGGCACAGAGAAAAACACAGCAAGAGAAAAAGTGAGGAGGGGAGAGAGAGAGAGAGAGAGAGGAAGAGGAGGGGAGCAGCATGAACAAGTGAGTGAGCGATCAAGGGAAAGAGAGCAAGAGAGTGAGGGAAAGAGAGCGAGCACTCTGAATTGTGAGTGGCTTACGACACTCAGTGAACAGAAGGTGCTTCTGCATGCACTGTCAGTGGACTGGTCTGCTGCAAGGGACTGCGCGCTCCTTTGCTTCCCACATTTACCGCCCCTGCCTGCCTACCAGCACCAGCCTTCAGCAGCCTCTTCCAGCTGGCTGAGAAAACACCGGGAGAGCGAGGGAGTGAAAGAGACCTGCGAGCCACGGGGGGATGCGAGAGGCTTCTTAACCGAGATGAGCCACTGAGATGACAAGGAATATTGTTACACAAGAAAACAGTGAACAGGCTTCACCTCTTTAAATCTTTTTTTTTTTTTTCCTCGCCGTCTTGCACTCGTCACTGAAAGCATGATTACCCGCTTGAATGGATTTAAACCTTACATGTCAGTGATTGCTTGCAGAGATGGACGGTAATATGCGTTGACAGATCTGCCGAAACTCAAGCAGGGAGGGGAGGAGAAAAGAGCAAGACAGATATTTAAAAAGATTTTTTCCTTGGTCCTTTTTTTTTTTCTTCCCCCCCTTCTCTGGTTGTCTCTTCTCCCCTCTGATCATTGCAGCAGAGGACTGCGGAGGAGCAAAAGAGACAGAGCTCATGCATGCAGACAGGGGAACTTGCACTTCCTACCATCTCGCTGAAAGCTACTTGGATTCCTTCTCTTTCTGGCTCTTTCACTTGAGGAGAACTAAGACATTGTAAGCCTGCCAAGGATCTGGTGTCCACTGAAAAGAGAGAAGGGAGGGGGGGGATTTGTACCACAGTAGGGTCTTTTTTAGATTCGCACATAATTAGTGTTGGGGCACAAAGCGAGACGCTGAATGGAGATTGTCAGCTTTTGGATAGGGGTGAGTAGGAATCTTTTCAAATAAGATCGATCAGTGAGGACAGTTTGATTATAATTTTCTTTTTTCATCCCCTCTCCTCTCCACCCACTGCTTGATATACAAGATCAGAAAAGAGACTTACCCCACATCCTTTGCATTTTCGAGAAGGATTTCTTTGCATTAATTCAATAAAAGACACATACGATATCGCTGTCTACAGCTAAAATACAAAATACAACTAATCACAGCAAACTAATTGAAAATGATGTGATGAATATGAAATGATAGGTGCAAAACCAATATCCAGAGTGGTTCAATGGACATTTTCTCAGTGACATCCCTGGATATTTATGCTAATGGATTTCCTTCTAATTGGACTGTACTTAAAGTGGCCACTGAAGAAGCCCCCTGGGTTGATATTGTGTTCATTGGGCATTTTTCTGAGAACAGTTCCCTTGGCGGAGGGGGTTTGTCCAAGGCTGTGCCGCTGCGACAGCAAGCTGCTGTACTGCGAGGGGCTCAACCTCACAGACATTCCCCGCAATCTGAGCAGCGCCATGGGCCTGTCCATGAGAGAGAACAACTTGACCGAGCTGCGTGAGGGCCAACTGGCTGGTCTGTCACAGCTCACCTGGCTATATCTAGATCACAACAACATTGACATTGTAGAGGAAGGTGCATTTGACAGGTTAAGACGGGTCAAGGAGTTAGACCTGAGCAGCAACCGGATCGAGAGTCTGCCAAATGGTACCTTTAGGCCCCTCCCAAACCTGCGCATCCTGGACCTCTCATACAACAGGCTGCAGGCACTAGAGCCTGACCTGTTCCACGGCCTTAGAAAGCTCACCAATTTGCATTTGCGCTATAATGCTCTCAAATTTGTGCCAGTGCGAATTTTTCAAGACTGCCGGAGCATGCAGTTTCTGGACTTGGGATACAACCAACTGCAGAGCCTGGCACGAAACTCATTTGCTGGCCTCTTCAAGTTGTCTGAGTTGCATCTTGAGCACAATGAACTGGTGAAAGTCAACCTAGCCCACTTTCCACGCCTCATCTCTTTACGTACATTGTACATGCACAATAATCGTGCCACTATTGTTGTCAATACCCTGGAATGGACATGGCATTTTTTAGAGAAGATTGATCTCTCATCCAATGACATCGAGTACATTGAGCCTCATGTTTTTGAGAGTGCTCCCAGCCTCAAAGTGTTGATGCTAGACTCTAATCGGTTGACCTCGGTGGACCAGCGCATCCTGGATTCGTGGTCATCTCTGGACAGCATAACCCTGACAGGGAATGAGTGGGAGTGCAGTCGCAATGTGTGTGCCTTGGCCTCTTGGCTGAGCGCCTTCCGAGGCCAGCGTGACAATTCCCTGCTGTGTTCAAGCCCCGACACCGCACAGGGTGAGGACGTGTTGGATGCCGTCTATGCTTTTCAGCTATGTGAGGACCCACCACAGGAGGTGACAACAGCAGGCCTGTATGCCTCTACAAGGGATCTGGGCCAGGGTGGCCCTGTGTTCCTAGGCCCGTTTACACCCAACCCGTATGAGGGGGAGGGCAGTGAAGTGGTCACCAGCTCTTTCACTGTCACGGTGAGCCATGATGATTTGGAAAGCACCATGCAGATCCACAAGGTGGTGACTGGCACCATGGCGCTCATCTTTTCCTTTCTCATCATAGTGCTCATGCTGTACGTGGCATGGAAGTGCTTTCCAGCTGGAATACGACAACTGAGGCAGTGCTTCAGCAGCCAGCGTCGCAAGCAGAAGCAAAAGCAAAGCATGCAGCAGATGGCTGCAATTTCTACACCGGAGTACTATGTTGACTATAAACCCAACCACATCGAGGGAGCTTTGGTAATCATTAATGAATATGGTTCTTGCACTTGTCAACAGCAACCTTCTCGGGAATGTGAGGTGTGATCCTGCTTGGTGACAACATCTTTACATGTGATTATGTGGATATACAGTAAATCCCCGTTTTGGATACACAAATTGTGGGACACAAGGAATAAAAGATATATTTTAGACACTTACTACACAGCGTCTCACTGTGATGTTGAAGGAGAGTGCTTTATGCAGCTAACTATATTGTGGTGGATCTACTGCTACTGCTGTCTACTGCTGATTCAAAGCCACAGGGCATAATGGGCACCTGACTCTTAGACCTGTTGATGTTCTACAGAAACACAGGGAGGAATATATGATGGGCACTGAGGCTTTTCTCTCATGGATGGATATATGAGCTTTAATGTGTCTTTCTACTTCAGGACTTTTAATTATTGTTTAAAGATAAACTGGGGACACACAAAAACAAAAAAAACCAGAAAAAAAGGTGAACCATTTGTATTATGGTAAACACAATATTTGACAAGCATTTAAAATATATATATTAAAAAAAATATGTTTAAGTTGGGTTGAAACTGTAAAGATAGTCTGTGTAAAATATGTTAAAAGAAGAAGTGCAAGTGTGGACAAAAATGACACAAGATAATCTATTTCTTTTGTAAACTACAAAAAAAATGTTTAAATAAATGAATTGCTATTCACAGTAAAGTCATTTGTATGTCAGAAGCCTGTCAGAGAGGATGGATGACAATAGACGCAGTCTTTGTGCCCGTGGACTGGAGTGCAATGTCTCTGCAGTGTATTGAACCAAAAAAAAAGAAGAAAAAAAAAAAGATAACATAAGAAAAAAACAGAAATAAGAGGCAGAGGGATATCTGCATCTCATCTCAAATGTAAAATCTATGGTCTGAATTTTAGATCTCTGTTTTAGCTCTCATATTTGTTCACTCACTGTGTTGCCTCGCTATCAGTGTAGTTTTTTTTCCCCCCCATTCCCATTGCTTATCTGTGAACAGGTTACAATGATCTACATTTTAATCAGTTAGCATAATTTCATATTACTATATCACTATTTGTGTACCATCTAAGTAAAGAAAGCAGAGTGTCAAAGATCTAAAGCTATGCCTCTCATTGCTTCTAACTCTTTGGGTTTCACAGGAGTAATGCATCTTTTCACTGAATTAAGCACACTAATGACAACAATCATTCAACCCATGCATATGTAAACCAAGATACAATTTCAAATAGTCTCAGAATGATGACAGAAATTATCCACCAGCTTAAAGAACGATTTCTTCACTGTGTTTTCATGTGATGTACAATGTTTGTTGAATACAACACCATTTTGAGGTGTAAATATATCCTTCTTCCTCTGGTGTTCATTGTGTAAATTAGTGCACTGACAGATGATGTGTTTCTTGGGTCTTTTGACATGAACAGTATGTTGTGTGAGAGGGGCGCGAGGAGAGGGAGATGGAGGAGCCCAGCGACTGCAGAAAGAAGGAACAGACTGCTCTCTAGTGTGCATACTCTCATACTGTGGCTGCATTTTACCTACTGTGCACCATATTCTGCGTATCTTCTCAGCGGGACAAACTGCAATAGAGTGAATTTGCAGCAGCAAATACAATGCATCAATTTGCATCTTTTTTTTTTTTGTGTTATTTTGCGATAAATTAAGATAATGTTTACAACTTGTAAGTCAGCGGGAATAAAAATGTTTTAAGAAATCACTGAAATTGGTCACATAATTAGTTTCAATATGAGTGAAAGGTAAACTTAAAATTCACCCTCTTCAACCCCAGTCTGGTGTTTTGTTTGTTTGTTTGGTTTTTTCCTTAACAATATCCATCAAAACTCCAAAAATGCACATATGACATGGCTGGTCTTATCGAAATAGAGATGATTTACCGAGTTTAGAATTGGTTGAGCTTGCTGAGGATAACAGTCAGGCTTGGAGGAAACTTTGAGAAAAAGGTCAACACCTCGAGTCCCTTAGGTAATAATATTTCCTCAAAATACGTTTACTGAGGTCTGAGATTAATTCACTTTGGCCTGGGTCAGACGTCAGTGGGTTCAAATAAAATTCTTTTCCGTTGAAACTGTTTTGATGGGGAAAATGGCCAGACATTTTGGCAGTGTTCATTTGGAAATATTGCACAAATCTAACAAAATTGCAGACTCCCAGAAATAACTGATTCAATTCAATGTCACAAGATCACAGGTACCTTGAGAGTCTAACAATATTAGCCATGACATATAAATATCAAGTTACCTTATTCTCTCCCACAACTTGAAGGACTCCTCTCAGGATGAATCCCATCACATAAAATACATATCAACCATATCAAAATGAAGCCCATCTGAGGATTTCACAGGAACAAAAATGAACTAAAATTTCAATAAATGCAAGGATTTAAAAAAAAATACGCATTGAATGATGTGGTATTAATACACTGTGCATAAATATAATATTGGATAAAATTATGATAAAAGCCAGTATTATTCATTTCTTTCCCAAAATGCAGTTGTAGCATGTTTAGGGACATGTTATTTTAATTATTTCTAAATAGCACAAATTAAAATTGATATGATTAAAGAGAGCTATAAAGTGACCCTGCATCACTCCATTGGAAAAAACAAAACAAAACAAACAACAACAACAAAAAACCCAAATTAACAGCCCTTCTATGATGAAAAAAGGAGTTCAATGTGACTAATACACATATAACATTTTATCAAAATTAAATGCAAAATCAGGTTGATTGATTTAATTAATTTTTATCTAATCCTCCACGTTAACATTAGCTGCATGTGATGCGGGAGTAACAAAAACCACTCAGATTTGTGGTTATTTATTAGGTGACTTCTTTTGGTGAGAGATAATGTTAAAGCTGCCATGTGGGATTTATGGTCCATTTTTTATTTATGGTGCCAAAGACTGTCCCAATTTAAAACTCGACATAGCAGTTAATCAAAACCACAACAGAATCTGAATGCAAATGACTGCAGTAGGTACAGCGGGGCATCATGATGGCAACATAGATTTATTTCATTCTGGCATCTTTGCGTCCTGCCATGAATTCCCACCTCCTGTGAGTCCTGCGGCACCTTAAACATGAAACTGCAGGGTAAATTTGAGGTCGTGGAGCTTCATTTGTATAAATATTGGATGATGTCTAGCATAGAGGCCAGGACTGGCACTGCTATTGATTTCATTTCACTCTTTTTCTTAAACAAGCAACCAGGGCAAAAGGTGATGGAGAATGGCTCTGAATATTTTAAAACCTTCGAGTCCTGAGGGCTGACGTTAAACTACTTCACACTTATCTCTATCCAGCTTCACCTTTACTTCTCACCCTCTCTCCAGTTAACTTCTCTCTCTCCCTCCATGTGTTTCCATCGGTGTCCGTAAGACACAGTAAATGTGGAGAAAAAACATCAATTCATCTTACTGACAAAAGATCAAATCTCAGTTTGACCTCAGCCTAGGGTGATAATTCCCTGGGGGAAGATATGTGCTCTCAGACAGCTTCTATTATGAATGTTTTGATTGATGATGCTCAGTGAAAATCAATACAGATGAGTGGTAACCAAAATGATGATAGTGATAACAAATGTATTCATCTGTCCCTCATAGACAAGTATACGCCACTGGTTGAGGTTGATATCTTATATTTATACAAAAATCTATAACTGATTAGGATGATAAGTGGTTGACATGGTGCACAAATCAGGCCCGGTTCAGTCAGACAAAAGTACAGGGTTGTTTTCTTTTTAAGTGCGCTTCGGAAGGAAAGCATGACATTAATTTTGCACTTTGCAGAGCCACATCTGTTTTCCAGCCAGAGGAAAAACAGGGGGTTGTTTGCACTGCACAATGAACTTGCTAATAAGGTTGCAAAACATGTGATGTATGTGTACATTATGTACAATAGGTTAGCACATGTGGTTAAAAATAAGATCCAATGGTATGGAATTATATGAGGTCTATGATTATTGTATGCTAAAAAACCAATAATGAAAACTCAGCGAGGATGAACAATGGCAAAATGGAAATGAATGAAGTGAATGAATCAGAAAGTGAAAGTCGTAACCCTGAATGTGAAAATGCACACAGGGGTGGGACTGCCGAAAACGGGCCACTCCTGGGTCACATCGAAAAGTTAAACTCTAATGGTAGATGGATATTTACAGCATCACGTCGAAGACCATGTTGATTGCTAAAACGCAAATAAACACAATTCAGTCGATTGAAACTGAGCCTCAGTGGCAGGCAGTGAAGTTATTTTTTGGTGGGACAGTCAATTCTCAGATGTACTATAAATATGTATCACCACTAGGATGCACAGATTAAAGATGCTGTGTCAGGACTCCAGGAGATCATCTGTGGAGAACCTCAAGGATCTGTGATAGGCCCAACGTTGTTCATAATTTCTATTATTGGTATATTTAACGTCACACATTACTTTAACTTTGTGATTTTTGCAGATCAGGTAAAATATTAGATGAACATCTGATCAGGGTTAAAAGGGCGTTGGAAACACTGAAATGCTGTCTTACTGTTAATAAATCATTTCTGAATGTCAAGAAAACAAGGTTTATGGTTTTTGGAAGTCATCAAAAAACCACTGATGATGTCAAAATAAAAAATTGTAACAGTGAGATTGGAGGAGTAGTTAATGAAATTCCGTGGGGTTGTGATTGACCAGAAACTAAAATGGAAAAAATATATATATTTATTACAATGAAGGTAAACTTTCTAAATCAGTAGGAATCCTTTATGAAACTAGAGAAGTTTTAAAATTCAAAACACTCTGTACCATTTATTGTTCGATTTTCAACCTTATCTGTCTTACTGTGCAGAGCTATGGGGATCCTTCAAAACAATAACTCATCCAATAATTATACGGCAGAAATGAGCCATACCAATCATCCATGAAGTTGATTGTTACTCGCACACAACTCCACTGTTTCTGAATTCCTTATTTTATTACAAACTATGCAAATAATGGTCCGAGCCAAACAAAGGTCACTCCCAGATTCTGTTCAGACATTGTTTTTGATACGGTGAAGCAAATATAATTTTAGATGTGTTTGTATGTTTACTGTACAAAAAGCTGTTAAACATATAAAAACGTGCATTTCTGTTATTGGGGTTAACTTATGGAATGACAAATATACATTTAAAGATGTCATTCATTATTCATTTTCAAAACACTGTTTTTTTTTGTCATTTTGATTAGTAGAATACAACTGATTTAGATTTGAATAGGTGAGGCGTATATAGGCATTTAGCTTCTGCCTAAGCCTTTTCAGTTCCAATATCATTCACAGTTTGTTGACTTCACATTAGCCTCATTATATTTTCTGTATTATAGATGATGACTCAACAAGCATAAACCTGAGACGCCAAAGCACATGCACCATTTTTTTAAAAATATTACTATAAATTAAAATGAAAATATAAACTTTGTTACAGTATGTTTTTGGTCATTTATTTTTTATATGCACATTTCACCAGTTCATCCTAAAAACTTACATATTATTCTGTGGTTCTGTTGTTGAAGTCAGTCATGCCCCTGGAAAGACTTTCCACTGATAGTATTACTGACGCATTTACACAAGTGCTTTCATTAAACTACTGATTAAATGCCGTGGTTGTTACTGCTCTTGTCGTGTTAACCACTGAGCTATACAGCTGTTGTATTGTGACCCAGTAGGATATTACTTACTGAGCTGATATTTCTGAGGAAGCTCGGTTCTTTTCGAGATGTGACATTTACTCCTGTGGGTGGTGTTTGGCTACTTTTTTTTTTTTCTTCTTTTGCCGTGAGGCTCATTGAAAAAACAAATCTAAATTTTACCACGAGCATTTTTCTCATTTCTAGTCAAATATCTCATCACACTGAAAATCACCTAAATAATCACCTTTCAGTGAGATATGACTTACTCTTAGACAATAGATTGGGAAAACCTTATTTCAAGAAACCTTAGCAAGATCATTTTCACTTGTTCCAAAAACAAACAAACAAACAAACAAACAAACAAAAAAATCAGCAAAAAGTTATCTCATCAGGGGCATAATTGATTTTAACAATATAACTATGGAAAATGTGCATGTTTGCAGGATAGACTGATGAAATTTGCATGTAAAATATACCATTATTTTAATATAAATTAATATTTTAAAATAGTGGTGCATATGATTTTCAGGATCTAATGTCCATAAATAAGTTCTTATCTGTCAATGAAAAGTTACACTTTAGATGATTGTGATGACACTAGAATAGAAATGAGAAAAATACACTTGGTAAGATTTAGATTTTTTTCCTATCTCTTATGCACTGGGGAAAAAAGTGCCCCTCGAAAAAACAAAGTTTAAAAAAATACAAGCTATTTTTCCTTGCATTAAGCAAAAAAAAAAAATCCGCCAAGGGAACAAATGGAAATTATCTTGGGAAGGTTTCGTGAAACATGATTTTTTTATTTTTTTTTCCCAGATCAATCGTCCATGAGTTGTTATATTTCACTGAATAGTTACTCGTTCAGTAATTATGTTGTATTTTAAGTGTGATGAGATACTTAGAGTAGAGATGAGAAAAATACACTTGGTAAGATTTTTATTTTTTTTCCCGTGTATTGGGGGGGGTCTACTGCACCATTTATAACAAGAGACTATTATGGTAAACAAGAGCCCTCGTGGCATCAAGTATAGACTACAACACTGTACCCATGTTTATCTCAGTGTCTCTGAGTGACAAAACATCACTCTGCGGGTCTTTGGGAAAGAGCTTGCATCACAATCTATAGCAGGAGGGCAGTCCTTCGAGACGCAAACAAATCCTTAAAAAATAAATTAACCTGGCTTCCTGTGAGCGCTATTGATCGGGCAACATTCTGCCATCTCATTGGGACTGGGACTGTGGTGCATAATAAACACTTAACACCCCCTCATAACTGGATGGAGAGCTAAATCATGGGTGTCAGCATGTACTGCAGTAGGCAGTAAGGCACTGGTGATGACTAATGACAATGTGTGGGTGGCTTTCCACTGCTTCTTTTAAAACAGGTGGGTTATTATGATCAATATTCTAATCATCATCAACATTACCTCTGAATCCAAAAGCACTGACACGCCATTTTTATCTCATTTTAAAGCCCATGTGCTTCTAAACAGAGCTGCCGTCATTGCTGTATGTGTCATATCACGGCACTTAAAGGAGAATTCCGGCAGTTTTACAAACATATCCCATCTGTTTGAGGCCGAAGTCAGTTGTTTACAGGGAAATATGCGAGATAATTTAATTTGGGTTTGACAAGTTTGACACTTGTGCGGATTTCCATCAAAGCGGGCGATAACGAGCAAGGGTTTAACCTTCCCTCAAGCTCTTAACATTTATTAAAATGCTTTTGAGTGGATTGCCTGTGGTGTGTGGGCCTATAGCATATAACCCAGTGTATAATGATAGCATTAGCTAGCACAGACATGATACATTTGGAGCTTTTAGAACCAGCGCACATA
>JAPTYR010000001.1:8248705-8260035 GCA_029814505.1 Siphamia roseigaster | reverse complement strand
TAATTGTAGGACTGTTATTTTAGGTGGAAATCCCAATATGGGGGGAACTGAGCTGCTTGGCGGAGATCTGCGCTCTCAGAGTCCTTTTTTTCTAGTTTGTACAGAATTACACGGACATCCAGAGGACCACAACATCTGACTAATAAGGAGTTACTATACGGGATCTTTACTAGATGAAACCCACTCTGGTTCTTTTATATTCATTCTCATTTCACATCCATGTATTTTCACTCTTACACACACATCCATATATTTTTGTAGCTACTGCTGCTATGCAAATTTTCACAGTTGTCACTGAGGGAGTTGGGAAGGTGTTGTACAAGAATATAATATTTTTTTTAAAGGGGTCATATTTTGTTAAAAACCCACTTTTATTAGTCTCCGGTTCATTTGTTTGTGTATTTGAACCCTAAAATTTCAAAACATTTGAATTTGAAACCTCCTGGTGCTGCAAAGCTATCGTTATATTCATTCCAGCAAAGATTCAGTGGATTTCTACAACCCATTTCAATTCATGATTAATTTGTTAGATTTTCTAACTAGATATGTTGGGGTTTTTTTTTTTGCCCATTTAATGAACGCAATGGACATTTGTCCAAGCACAACATCAAAGTCAATTTTAGTGTCAATTTCTCCACATGTACTTCAAGGAATCGAAATTACATTTTTTCCACCATCGTTACATAACGACAACATAACTGTTCATCAGCAGCGGCGGTTGCAGTAAAACCTGAAAATGAATCCGAACTTCAAGCTAATTACCTAAAATGTTCAGTTGTCTGTTGTATTAATGAACACAAGTGGCTGAATAGGACAAAACAGTCAACAACCTGAAAGGGGCGTGGCCTGAAGTGACTCATTTGCATTTAAAGGGCCAGCCATCAAAATGACCATTTTGGTGTCATGAGTTAGAAATACTGTCGAAGATGGACCTGTGGAGTTGAATTAACGAACCATTCAGACCCAAGTATAGCATTTACAGCTTAGGTAGACCACAGAGAACTTCCATTTAAAAAAAAAAAGAAAAATATCACTCCTTTATATTATCTTAAAATCTACATTCCCATTCTCATATTTAATTAATTAAAATGTGAATGCAAAAGAAGACAAAGAAATCACAGACACAGGCCAATGGATTTAGCAATTTCAGTTGAGATGCCTGAGTTGAGTTCCTCACTTGAGTGCATTGCCAACCAGAGTCTCACTTCATAATATTGATAACATTGTGAATTAAATTTGGGATGAACTTGAAATGTGCTGTTAATGTTGCAAGGCATGGTTATGAAAATGAAACGAAACGCACCATCTACTTCACAGGTGTCGAACATGCAGCCGGTGGACCAAAACAGACCCACCAAAGGATCCAATCTGGCCCTGTGCGGTTTTTCAAGTGACACTTTTTCATTCCGTCTTTTCATACATTTTTTTTCAGTGGTTGTTTTTGTTTGTCCATGTTTGGGTTGGGTTTTGTGTTGTGTTATGGGTGGATGTTCAGAGGAAAAAAAAACAAAAAACAACTTCCTGTATAGAGAATGCTTTATTCATGTTCTGTTATGAATAAAAATACCTTTTAAAAAAGAAATTTACACTGAAGGCAATACCAATCACTGGTGTCAATCATTTAATTTCATTTTAGAAAAGCACAGCCAAAAATAAATAAATAAACAAATAAGATGTATGCCTTGCTCAAAGCTGTGTTTATAATAATCAATATATTGTTCTGTTACTTTGTCAAAGTTTTTTGTTTTGTTTTTTTTTAAACACACCCTGTTCCTCCATTTCTGCTTCATACACTGTTCTCCACATACAGACCAATCCAATCGTAAGTGGGTCAGACCAATGAAATGCTTTCATAATTAACTATAAATAATGAAAAAAAAATGCAAATTTGCTCTGTTTTATTGTTTTAAAAAAGGAAAATCACATGAAAATGTTAAACTATCTCCCTATCCAAAAAAAAATGTAAATAACCTGAAAAAATATGAACCTGACATGCCTTAAGAGGACTTTGTAATTTTAACAATGTTCTGCTTGTTAATAAATATTTTGTGCATTTGTATTTGTAATGTAAGCTGCCATACACATGTGTAAATGATAAACTGAGGCATAATATTGTTATGTTAAAATTGCTATTATTTTTCTTAACCCTTTATTAGGCAAGTGATGAGTTTTGGTCATTTCTGCATACATGGACAGGTCAGTGAGTCAACAATCTGAGGTCCGATGTCGTCTCCAGGGTCCTTAAGGTCCACCTCCGCATGAATAATGAGTGTACCTGCTTTTTTCAGTACCATGAAGTAATGGTACTCATGTAAGGAATGTGTATATGTATATTTAGTATATATTGTATATCTGGATAGGGGTATGGATCAACATTTATGTCATAATCTTCTAAAAGTGATGTTCTAATGTTCTAAACCTCCCATTCCATGTTTTTTTTCTTGCTTTTTTTAAAAAAAATTTGCTTGGATTTTTTTTTTTTTTTTTTTTTGCTCCACTTACAGATGAGAAACCAAATATGGTAACTTCATTGACCTTGATTTTCTACATAGCATTAAAAAATATTGAACATTTTCACAAAAGTAATCCAAGTCTTGAGTGCCCTATAAAGGGGTAAGTAACTTCAGATTGCTCATGTTATTCGGATTTTTAAGGAAACTTTGTAAACTTTCCAAATATAATTTTACATTTTTCACTGTTATTTACTGATCTAAAATCAGTTTGAAAACCCTTCGTAATATACACACACTAATTACACTTGCACACAAAATAAACCACAGGACCAGACCCTGAACCACAACATTCTAAACGGATGAGAGCCATTTCTGCAACAGAAATATCAACTCAGCCCATGAGATACATAATAATGTAGTCACTGTTGGCCTGTATCTCATGTCAGACGTCCGTTTTCTCACAAAAAAAATTTGACTTCAAAACCCATGGATTGATAATGTAAAGACGACATTAAAAGATCATAATACAGATGACGAACAGCAGCAGAACAGAACATACACACACACAGAATGAGAGTTAATTACCATGGCAACAGGCACACTGTGTGCCTGTCAGGTCAAATAATGCGACATAAGGATTCATTACATTTTAAAATGTTAAAGTTGAAAAGTAAATATTTTACACATATTTTCTGTTAACCTAAAGACGTCATTTGATTGTGTAAAACCTGACCAAACTGCAACTGAAAGCTGAAAACACTAAACACTATAAATAATTAATTAGTTAAAGAATGCAAAATAAAATAATAAAAATGTAGGGATTTACACAGGATTTGAATTCTAATCCCCCACATGTCAGTCCTGACTCTAACCCACTCGTTCCAAATAGATGTCTGTCACTGTTTGCCACTCTGATGCCAGTAAATGTTGGTTATCAGTAAACATGCCTTCAAGTTTCTCAGCCAATCGGCGTAGGATTATACAACCCACCATCCGTTTGCACTTTGCTGCCTTCTCTCCCACAATACCTTCTCACACACACACACTTCATTCTTATATTCATGCATTTATGTGTAAATGTGACTTCAAAAATGTTTGTGCTGAAGTGCATATGGTTTGATCAAGCAGTAGCATGCGTCATGCCAGCAGAATAACTTACATGCATGTGTTAGACATATTTGAGTAGGTATTTATAAGCACGTTAACATGATGTAAAACAAAATTTTGGGAGTTTTTTTTTTTTTTATGTAAAAAATGTCAAACTATTGCTCAGTAACACATGGACTTGAAGTCTTTTAAGCTTCACACAAACATTCAAACCATGCTTTTTTCAACAGAAAATGATGCCAAGTAGAACAAAACCTTGGATAGTATGTTCAACTATGCTGAAAATAAATTTTGGGGGTGAAATATTGAAAAGTCTCTGTTTTATTGACATGAGAATGTGGTAAAATGACTCTCTATCATTGTATATATCACCCAAAATGTTACCTTATTTTTCAAAACAACAAGCTGGATGTGTAATTTAATGTATTTAATACTAACAATGTTACAGGTAACTTACAAATAAAGAGTAATTCCTGGGTAACCGTTCAGATAGTCTTTTTAAATGTAACCAGTGTATGAATTCACAAACTTCACACCCAAATTTAAATTTTTCAACCCGAGTCTTTTTCCATGTCTTTTGGTTAATTAAATTCACCATAGTGAATTAGGGTCCTGTCCAAGTGGTAATTGAAAAAGGATAACAGTTCCATTCCTTTACTATATTAATGTGAATCTATCTGCTATAATGACAAGAGCATTTATATGAAAATTATTTTCTTCCTATCCAGCTTCCATTCTATTGTATACTGCACAACGTACTGTACTTTTTGATGAGATGGCCTCGAAGGAATGTGTATGTACACTCATGTCTGTTTTATTATTAATTTGTTTATTTCCTGATCACTCCCAGCCTGTGATTTGTTTAATTATTTTGTTTTATTTGTTTTTAAAAAATAAAAAAAAATAAATAAAAAACTTAAAAAGATTCAATAAAATGGATATATTTAGCAAAAAAAAAAAAAAAAAAAAAAAATTAATTAGCCCACTTGATAAACGATATTTGCAAATTTACCTTTTCATGGTGATGTTCACTTTAGCTTAACCTGACCTATGTACAGTATATGACAAGAGCGTTAAAAGTATAAGAATAACCCTGTGTGTGTGCAAGGAGAATATTTAAAGTGCAAGAGGAAATATGCATAGTCTGGCCCAGAAAAACAAAACAAAAAAAAACAAAAAACTAAAACCTCCCACACTAACATTTTGCTGAAGTGCCTTAAGCTTAGACTTTAACACTTGTGTGAAACACTTACATCCATCATTTTTCGACACAACTTTGCTGAATCTAGACCCGGTGGGTAATCACTCCAACCACCTCTCTTTTTCACACTGATGCGTCTATCACTCTGGAACAGGGTCAGTCTGGACTCATCAGACCACATGACTTTTTCCCTTGGAAACACAGCCCAGTCTTTATGTTCTATACGAAACTGTCGGTTGTTTCAGAAATGCAAAGCCACTGCATCAGTTAACGAACTTGTTGCAGCTGAAACATTAATCATGACAGTGTTTATCCAATGGAAGGACCTAAATTATTTGCTTAGTTCACTACAGGTGTGGACTTTTTTATTTTGCCAGGGTGTGTGTGAATGTGAACCTGACAGAGACAGAATGTGCTGTTTCTGCTATAGCCCCTAATGACTTAATTCGACACTCAGCTACCATTACTAAAGCAGGTGTGCACAAAGAAGGGCTGCTACACAGACTAACTTCCCTGAAACTAGTGAAATAACTCGGCAATGATACTTTTATACTTAAACTTTAGTTACGTACCAAACCTGAGTACCCTGTTGACATGGAAGATTTAGGACTGGCTCTCTGAGGTACTAACCATAGTGACAAAAAAAGAAGGTGACCTTAATGTTAACTACTGCTTCTCTAATGCTGTTAATTCATGTGCGGTTTTTATGGCGCGCTTAAGCACAATGCGATCCTGCAAGGATGTGACCCCTTCTGCAGACCTCATATTGTTAGATTTGCCACAAAATGGATTTGCTTTTATGATGTCTGCAGTGGAGAACATGGGCACATCTCTAAGTATTATTGCCATACAAAACTGTAATGTGCCATTCACAGCAGTTTGTGATATGAATGTCTTTGATCAGCAAGGTCGTGCTGAACTCTTTAAGACTGACCAGAACACTGAAACTACAACCTGTTCCTTGTGGCATGTTAAGTGTTCTGTATTTGCAAATATCAACAAGTGGTTCTAGGCACAACAAACCCCGCCCCCTGCATGTATTGCTGCTTATTCTGGCATCAGTGCAATTTATGCAGTCGATCATGTTTATGTGTGTGCTGATATCAGTATATCAGTTGCAATATATGCGCAAAATTTTAAGTAAATTGCCAAAATTCAAGTAAACGGAAACCAAATTGGTGTTTTAATAGACATTTGAAATTTTGCCAATTACACATAAATGGGAGGAAATTTTTTTTTTTTTTTTAAATCATAAAAATGTGAACTTTGATCTACTTTTACCAAAATGTAGCCACATTTATTCTGGGTCATTGGTAAACTATAAACCAAATTTGGTATGAATTCAAAAAATACTTCTGCTGCGACAGACATGCGAATTTTCACCCATTATAAGTAAATCAGACTTTAAAAAAATTTAAAAAAATTCATTCATACAAACTACTTTTTTTCTAAATGTTTCTATTCTGGGTCAATGACAATGTATAAACTCAATTAGGTAAGAATTCAACTCATAGTTTTGCTAAAATAGTGTTAACAAGGACACAATGAAACAAATAAATCCAACCAAAAAACAATATCCCTTGCCCACAACTTTTTGTGGGTAAGGGGTATTGGTAGTGCACTATGCTTTTTACCCCACCCCATAAAATATTTTAGGTCTCATCATCTCTTTATGACTGAATTTCAATCACATACTGTGTTGTTTTAGACCACAATAATAAAGCTATTGCAAAGATAAGCAAAGATAGAAGTGTGTGCAGATCACTGAATAGTAGTTCACAGATTTATGAGGCAGAACATTAACATGCATTTAATTAACTACAAGCACTTTTTGGATACCCCCCCCCCCTTTAATCGCAGGGTAATGTAACTAACAGCAGGTCAGTCTAAATAGTTTTATTCTTAGTCCCATGTAAATAAGGCTGTTTCACAGTCACAACCAAGTTGAACGGTACTGTTGTTGAGATTTTAATTGGTTGACTTCATTCAGCGTTATCCTAAGGTGAAATTTCAGTTCTACAACATACAGGAGGAGTTGTTAAGGTAGATAATGATTTGGAGAAAAGGTGCAGTGTTTTGTCTCTCCTCATCCAGTCTAATCCTGGGGCAGGGTGACAGCCGGTCAAACAATGTCTAATAACAAGCAAGGTACAAGGGTGCAAGGACTGCACTAGGCATAACCTACTTTTCATCCACAGTTGGCAGGAATGTGCAGAAAAAGTCTGGGAAGGCGAGAGTTTGGGGCTACAGTGGGAAAAAAAAAAAAAACATACGGAGAAAAAAAAATTCTGAAAAGAGCAGAAATGGATAAATATAGAACAGAGAAAATGTCTGTGGAGGACTCAGCCAAGTGTGTCTCAACATAAAAGACGAGCAATCTGACTTACTTCTCTGTGCTGTGTCCTGATCTTTGCTTGAAGCTGACAACAGTAATGATGATAGAAATCTTAAACATCATCCCTACGTATGACACAACATAAAAAAGGTTAAAATAACCTTTTAAAGGAGAAGTTATTATTGCTAGATTGTAATGCCAGCATCTTACTGAGCAAAAACACAGACCTATATAAATGTCTTGTTGTTTTGTTATGTTTTTTTTCTTTTTTAACACATTTACAAGACAAGTACAATGTTGACTTGTAACTCCTTCATGCTGTGGCTTATTTTTCCATTACAAATTTTAAATACGAGTTGAGGAAATAGATTATGTATTGTTTATTTATTAATTTGCACTTTTGCCAAATAAATGGCAGCGGTTTACACTCCTGCACTAAAAGTCTAAATCATCTTTATGCTAAAAACAAAAACCTGCACAGGCTGGTCATGCTTTTGACCCATTCACAGACCAATGTTGAACGTATGATGACGCCCTGACCATGAAGAATGAAAAAGCTGAAAAACCCAAGTGTGTTCCGTCAACCCTGAAAACCAAGTTCAAGGTCGACACCCAAAGAACTCATCCAAGAGTTTCCCAAGATGCACCTGAAAACCCAACTTGAAGGACATCGGATGATGTCGGCAAAGCGTAATCACATTGAAACCATCTTAGTAAGCAGATTTCCTTTACACTTAAATTTAACTGATCCAAATAATTTTCTGAAATAATACAGAAAAAAATTACAAATATTCAGGCTTGACCTGTTGAATGGAAATAACTCAAACTTCAGTTGCTGATCTGCAAAACCACCGATAGACTGGTCTTAGAAACTTGGAACATCTTTAAATGTTATAAGATATAGATATCATAATTAAACCATGGAAGAGGGGAAAGAACATAAAACTTGGCTGCACTATTTGAACTTTATACAAGAAGACTGAATGAAAGAACTACTTCTGGGTCTTCATGAAGCTGATCTTCTGAATATTAAAATTCTCTTGCTCATTTCTTGCTCCATACTTTTTGTGCAGTGCCCTATCCTTATGTTGGCATCAGTATCAGAAATTAGGGCTTTAGGAAGGAACAAAAGAATGCGGCGTAGCTCTATACATTGGGGATATTGGCATGGAAAGATGCAAAGAGAAAAGGAACATGAAGGGAAACTGAGAAAATTCCCCGAAGACCCCACTCCATTGTTATTCCATACAGGATGTCAGGTTTCAATTATCACTGGGAGTTGGGAATAGACAGCGTAGAAAGAGCAGTGAATGCTGGGTTGACAAAGGCTGGGAGGTTTTCAAGGTAATTGGCAAGAGCTGAAGTCGTCCTCCAAGAAGCTCACAAACGTGCACGATCAGGTCGGTACCCTGCACCACATTCAAGATATTTAATTCATTTGCTCATACTGATTTATTTTAACATCATTATTCAGTACACATGGAAAATAATTAAACATTTTGAAAAGGAGCTGAAAGCTGTTTGAAGTACACCATGAATCTGAAGAAATTTCAACCAAGCCAAAAAAAAAAAAAAAAAAAAAAAAAAAAAAATCACACAGTTCACTGTCCTGCAGTTCTCCAGAGTGCCTTTTTTTCCCCCAAGTAGATGAATCAGGCATTAATGTTTTATTAGCCACAGCTTCATATATTGTAAAACTAAAATCATATTTCATTGACGTCCATCAAGAATTTATTACGACTCAACTTGCTCTTCAGAAAGTTCACAGTGCATGATGAGCTTCTGGACAGTTAGTACTTGTTAAATAATCATTCTGCAAAGCATTTTCGCCGACGCCAACTCTGGACTGGCTCCGTATATGATGCAAGTGTTCGTCTTGCTTCCTCTGGACTCAGAATCAATAGAGTGTAATGACAGGATATATTTCCAAATGGTGAGGAAAATATGTGTTTGTACTGTACTTTTCCATCGGAGCCATCTTACCCGCAGGCTAACACTCAAGTGAAGTTTTCCATTTCTTTCAGGCATATTCTACAACAGCCTTTTAGAGTGTCACTCCCAGTCAATCCACCATTTGATTTCAAGCAGCTCCGGTCCAGAGGCAACCTTCTGTTTGCTCCACAAAGGGTGAGGTTATTAGTTTGACCCCGGTTTAGGGCATCAACCACTGAGACAGGGCACATGTCACATCAGCCTATGTCAAACGTGCCCTCTGGGACTTTGTGGTATTTGACTGCAACTATTTTGTCTAAGAGGGTAGTTCAACAAAGTCTTGAGCATCCCACTGTACTGCCTCTGGTGGCCCTATAACAGGGTTCAAGGGCAGTTTGGTTGTGACTATTACTCCGTTTGACAAAGCTCTGCCCACACTGGCCCTGAGGGGTATTACTCATAGGCCACTCTGATTGATTAATCTAATGAAGAGCGCCTGACTTGGGGTTAGGATTTGGCCCTCTATCATCACACACTGAGGCAACTGCAAATCTATTTCAATTTCATCCTTGAGCTTCCCGTTTGATGTCAAGCTAATGATACTATACCTGTAACCAAAGAACCTTAAATGTATATGCATTGATTTTGCACCAATGTAGGCCAAGGTTATTATCATCAACAAAAATGACGAATACTAGAATTGGAAAAAAAACACGAAAAAAATGTCATTAACTGAATAAAATAAAAAACACCTGGAAATAAAAAATAAAACGAGAATAAAAATGTAGTGCATGCTTAAGAAACTAACTAAAACGTATAAAAATTATGGGTGAAATTTCCTTAATTTTTATTTTCCTCAATGCAACTAAAGTTGTGAGAAAGCAGTAGAATCCTGTATGGTAATTTTTATTTATTTATTTTTTGCAAGGAACATAAAAGATATGAAAAAAAACTAAAAAATAAACTCAAGCTAAGCACTTGGGGGGGAATGGGGAAAACAAATAAAAACTCACAAATCTGCTTGAAAACCTAATTAAAACTAACTGAATGAGAGGAAAAACAAGTCTAAACTAAATGAAACTAAACAATAATGAAAAATCCAAAACTACTATAACCTTGTAACAAGCTGAAAGGATGACACATCTATACTGGAAAAAGTCCAATCCACCCAGTTGGTTGAATGCTATGGCACAGTGTACGCATGGCCCTGGAGAAAATAAAATATATTCATTAAAAATAATAATAATCATAATATGAAAGCATCTAAAAAGCCCTGTTGAATTTATTAAAAACACAGACACTGGACAAATTTTATGGGCAATATTATGTAGTTTCCTATCAAGACAATTGTCTAACGTAAAAAAAAGTGGAAAATTATCACTTTCCTAGGTCTCAGGAGAACACAAAGGGTGGAATGAGGACAGAAAAGGCAAAAACTGTCAAACTACCAAAGTCCAAAAAATATATTGTTAAAAAAAAAAAATCAGCATTATGACCATTTTGGTGGGTGTAATAAATTGCAGGTGCTGCGGTATCAAAAATGACTGACTGACAATAGAAAAAAAAAAAAGTCAGATTTCCATGTAGTCCATTTACATATGACTAACGCTTTACAAAAGTTCATTAAAAGCAGCAGTCACGTCTTCTTTGAAGGAGCCTTAAAGTGGTGTAGGCAGAGAGTTGCTTTATAGTTTCATGTACTCTCGGCAGTTTTTATATCATAAATGATGGGTTGTCGCTACTTGCATTTAGTACCCTCAACCGCCATTTCCCTGCCAATACTCCCCCAGTGCAAGTGCAAACAGCTCCTCAGACACTTCCACAACCACAGAGGGTGTTTGTTTTGTCTGTATTATTATCATAGCATGCTAACCAGGGGCATGAACAAGGTCACTGAATCCCGTCTGTCTCCTTGGTTCTTTAATTGCCTTACTTGTGTTTTCTCTCCAAATACAACAACAGTATTCATCAGCTGTGATGTTTTTGTCGCTGTGTATACGGGGGCAGCATGCCATCGCAATCCACCTGGTTGACCTCCCCCCCCTCCTGATGTGTGCTTAAAAGGGTCGGCTTTTACTTGTCATAAAGGGGGCCAAACTGGGTGGTATTAAATCTTTTATGGAGGAAAACCGTAGCAATGAGATCGTCGCAGAACACGTTATCAGTCTTGCATGTTTTAGACAGTGGTGGGCCGTCAGGGCCAGCAAGGCCTTCTCTGCTGGCCTAAGCATACTCAGGAAATTAATCACTAAATAAATAAATAAATAATGATAATTCAATAATATATAAATAACTTAATAAT
>JAPTYR010000001.1:8196834-8211583 GCA_029814505.1 Siphamia roseigaster | reverse complement strand
GCCTATGTCTAATTTTCGCCGTATGTCGGTTCGGTTTTGGCTGATGTCCATTCATTTCAAGGCAGCGCTTGCCGGCGCTACCCATGTTCCAAGATGTCGGTGTGTTTGACGCTACTGTTCCAATAGGCCGTTGCGTTCCAGGGCCATTCTATTGTATATTTCTATGGACCAGTTTCAGCTACTTCCTGTAGCCGTCATCAGAAGTGTCACATGATGTTGTTGTGAGCTGTCTGTTTCAGGAGGATTGGTGGGACAGCAGGGAGTGGTTACGCCCCTACTGTCCGTCCTCTCCTCCAGGACCACATCCCAGGTGTGTGATACGGTGTATGCGCCGTTGTCCCTGTTCATCGTCCTTGGTTCACGTTTACGTATGTCGATGGCCTCTTGGATCCAGCGGTGGTACCTGCTGCTTTCAGTACGGATGACCCTGGCCTGTTTCCAGTCCATGCTGTGGTTCTCTCTCTGCCAGTGGTTCAGATTTGAGGTTTTCCTGTAGTACTTGTTGTTTTGCTGCTATTGTTTGTCTTTGTATTGTTTCCTTTTCACATTCTGTTTGGTGTTTTTTTTTTTTTACATGTTCCAGATGTTCTTCCTGTCTCTCCCACATATGTTTTATTGCATGATAAACATGGTATTTCATATAGGATGTTACATTTTTGTTCCTGCTGTGTTCTCTTTGGGTCTGACCAGTAGTTGTTGGAGTTCTCTGTGTGGTTTGACTGGTGTGTTGATATTGTGTTTTTTCATTGCTCTCTCGCTTTTTACAGTTTTCTGTGTGTTGTGCGTGATTTTTTTTTTACTTTATCTATTACCCATACTTGATCCTGGCATTGGGTGAGTGTGTGTTTTCTGTGCGCCTCTTCTTCTTTCCTGTCCTGTATGTCTTTTACCAAATTAACTCGACTGTACAGTGTTCTTACAACAGATAGTTTGTGTGCTATGGAATGTTCTGATGTCCATAGTAGGTACTGATCTGTGTGTTGGTTTTCGGTGTATTTTGATGTGTATGCTGCCATCTGCGGTCCTGGAGGAGAGGTCAGACAGTAGGGGGGTAACCAAACAGCCTATAAGACAGCTCAAAACAACACCATGTGATGCTTCTGATGGAAGCTACAGGAAGTAGCTGAAACTGGCCAAGCAAGTAAACAAACACTGCACCTGTCTGTTTAACAAGAATTTAACTATTTAGTGTGCATTCATAGTTTTATTGCCTTCAGTGAGAACCTACAATGTAAGCAGTCATGAAAATAAAGGAAATATATTGAATGAGATGTGTCCAAATTTTTGGCCTGTACTGTACATGCATATTGCAGTGCTTTCAACATTTCTGTGACTGTGAACCAGGACCAGCTTAAACGGGCCTCCTTCAGTGGATGCATGTGGATGTTTGTTAATCTGCTCTTAATGCTTTGAACAAGCTGTAGCTAGTCTTCGACTGATTGAATGAAAGTTTCACTGATCAAATGACTTCAGATCTGTAACACTGGCTGCAGACTGACCATATTACGGTCTTTAACTCCAGACGACAATACCTCTGTTGGCATGCTATGTTGTATAATCTGACTATGAGCTTAAAAAGAGGACAGGGTTAAAGACACAGGACCTGATTCACTAAGAGCACAAGTAACGGGCATAAATGTGCCTTCTTGTGGTAAAAAATGCGCCATTCTTTTGATTTGCGCCTCACAGGTGATCAACTGAACTCCCCTGTGCAAATGACAACAAGTGCAAAGTTTTGAAGACCGCCCTATTCAAAGAGGATGTTGCGTGCGGTACTTCTCATGGACACAGTTCACATGGACACAGGTTACTTGTGCACGGTCGATCTGTCACACACATATGCACACAAATACCGTGGTTTTGTTTTGTTTTTTTGCTTTAGGAATTCTGTGTGTTGATACCTGTTTATTCAGTCATTTGGTTGGATTGTAATGCACAGTTTTGCATCGGCTCCTGCATGGTGAGAACATCTATTGCTCAGCAATTTGGAGATGTGCCCCCCCACCCAACTATTGACGGGTATTTCTCAGCCTGCATCTGTCTAATTTCTCTGTCTAATTTTTTAGGGACCAAGCCTGCACAGGGTTGAGGCAGAGAGAGAGAGAGAGATAGAGGACTTGGCCCAGCGAGCCAAGTCCCTATTGTTATTGTATCGTTTTTTCTTTTTTCACCACTTTAAAACAGGAATTTAACCCCCTAAACAAGCACAAAAACTCACCAAATTTGGCACAAATGTCAAGTCTGGTGCACCCCATAATATGCTCTCACGGCCAAAAAACACATTGAAAAAACACAAAAATGGCTCTCAGTCACCGTAGCATGCACCGAAACGTGCATCCGATCAAGCCCAACATTTGACACCCTGGAAATATTTTCCTATTCTGTACAGGAAGCTCACAATTTGCCTTTCAAAGTAAAATTCCAAACCAACAAAATCGGAAAAGGTTAGTGTTACACTCACACAATACCGGCACCAAAAGTTTCATTGGACAGGCCTGACAAAACATACACTCTTGGTCATTGCATTGTCAGCACAGAAAGTTCATAATCCTCCTTTGAATGGAAACCTTAAAACATTATCTCGTCTCGGGCAGTTTGTCGCACACACTTGTAAATAGTACGAAATGACAGTCAAGGGAGTCGGCAAAAAATTGTACAAAACTTTGTAATATCTTTCTTAGTTTGAATTTCACGAGCCGTCAAATTTGCGAGGTTTGTCACTCAAAATTTAGATTGTATTTTTTCCCCACATGTGACATATTGTGATATTCACAAGAATGGGCAAAAGACACCTGTCCAATAATTATTGTGATTGGCTGTACAGTTTTCGAAAAATGGCAATTTATATTTTATTAAACTTCCCACAAAATCTCTCAGCCCTTCTGTGTCTGTTTGGCAAGTGCAGCCACACCTCCGAATGCTGACAGCTGATTGGCTGAAATGCTCCTCCCTTGCAGTCTCCCCAGAAGGAACTTTTCAGAAATTTGTGAACGAATCTTTATAAAACTCACATTTATTGGGTTACACTCACAAATAATGCAGCGAAACGTAGAAAAATCTCTTGTCTTTCAAAAACAGCTCACACTTTTATCTTTAAATGCTTAGTTTTCAAACAGTGGGCTTCAAAGCACAACCATGTATTGATTTTTCCAATTCAGTTCCCCTCTGTCCCCTTAACTGCAGTGTGTGTCTGGAGCTGCACTAATGCTGACAGCTGATTGGCTGAAATGCTTTGTGTCCATGAATAGAACACACAGCCTTTTAACAGGTGACTTTAATCAAAGTATAATCAACACTGACCATTAGTGACAGCCGCCATTTTGGTTTTCCATAGTAACCATATGTGTTTATTTGAGTGAGTGAGTGAGTGAGTGAGTGAGTGAGTGAGTGAGTGAGTGAGTGAGTGAGTGAGTGAGTGAGTGAGTGAGTGGCTTTAATTTAAGCTTTATTCAAGATGCTACATTATGATTATAGAGAACTCATTATTAAAATTAATTCTATTTCTCAGACACGCACACATTAATCTATGGTGGCAGCCGACGCAGTGGGTAACGTAGTGTGGGATGACAAACATGGCCAGAGTGCGAGGTCCCAGCCAATGCAACTTGGAGGTTTTATTTTCTTCTGTCATTCCACAAATGTTGCCACAAACAACAAATTTATTCTCTGCATTTCCTTCAGTTGCCACAACTGCAGCCAGTTTTGCAGAGCTGTGCTATTTAAGACATGCCTTTCAGAGGTGTTACATATAGACTCAAAATCAGTCTCCGCAATGAGGTCCAGATTTTATAATTTGCATTAGGCGCGCAAAAAAAATAATCATTTGCATGTAACTCCTCCCATGATTTTGCACCTCCTGATAGAAACACCCATAAATGCATATTCAGGCAGGCAGGCAGGCTAAATGGGTTGCGCGAGCTATTCTGCCCACGTGACAGGCGCAACTCTCAGTGTGCCCGAGCAGTAAATAAGAGGCAACGTGGTTTTGCCTGCGCCGGCACATTTTTACGCATGCAGACCTTCAGTAAATCAGGCCCTTATTCGTTTCTCGTACTAAAACGCATTGTTTTAACAGTTTATTATTTAAAATAATGAGAATTAATGGCCAAATATTGAAAGTACAGTTTGTCCAAAAACCAAAAATGCAAAAGAATGTACAAAAAAAAAAGGCATTTACTGACACCGTTATTGCAAAGAAAACATGAAGACACCTTGACAGGGTGTTATATTGGCAGTCTTACAGGGTTTCTGCAACTATCAGGAAATACAATTTAATGGTTGTTAATGCCACTTTAAACAAATTTAAAGCTCATGTGCAACTGCAGATTCAGTTTTATATAGTTTTATTATGATTTAGAGTTGACAGGCTTTAACCAGGTTGTAAGTGGTTCCTCCTCCAATTACTTCTGCTGAAATGGGCATTTTCCCATTTTTCTGACATTTGCCAATATTCCTTCCACTCTTTCACCGTAGCATGAGCATGTGTAACCATTCAACATATATCATTATATTATTATACAAAATTCGGTTAAATTGTTATTTTCCATTCAGTCTTGTTGGGGGAGTTAGTCCTAAAGCCACACCCACTTCTTCTTCATGTGTCCCCCAGGAGTTTTAATGCATAAATCCCCTGCAGCCCCATGGTTCTCCCCTTTTGAATATTGTCTTTAGGGAGAAGTCAGTATCCATACGGCCACAACCTCTGTATTTCTACATTGTTATCCTCCACGTTTATCAAGTTGTATTTATCTTGATATTGAACTTTATTATTTCTCCTTTTTTCATGAAGTGTTGATTTTGTTGACCGTCCTTGTAGATCTGGGCACAGGGCACAAATTAGCATCCCCGCTAACCGTTTTATGTCCTGTTATGCAGGTATGTTGGGGCCCTTTTGAATGTTGTCTTTGGGGAGAGATTTAGGTACAAGGCACAAATTATTATCCTTGCTAACTGTTTCATGTCCCATTATCCAGGCTAAATAAATGGACATCATCTCCACGTGAATCACAGTATCTTCAATTTATACAAACAATAAAGCACAACGCAGGGGGAATAAACTGGTCACACACGCTCACAGCACGTTACATTTCAAGCATCTGGTGTTGTGACTGTGTATTGGCCATAAACAGTAGCTGATTAAAGGATTTTGCCTGTCAATCATCACATTATACTTCTGATTCAACTCATTAAAAGTTTATGTAATCAAAATAAATTGTGAACAACAATGTTTTTTCCCTCTCCATGAAGGTTATTTAATTTTTTTTAATGCCTGTATACATTGAATTTAATGCTTTTTTAATGCCATTTATGGCCTGAATTTTCACAAAATATATTTAATGGTTTTTAATGACCTGCAGAAACCCTGTCTTTAAAGGGTAGTTATCGTATTTTCCCTACCGCCACCACTGCCTGTCCATCACGTCACAATGGCAGTGGGTTGGATTCTTTGTGAAAAATAGTCTTGATAAGACAATTACCCTTTATGTAACCAAAAAGTGAGTCATAGCCCAGTTAAGACCGATGTATCGTGAATGACAGCCTTAAACTGTGGCAGAGACAGGAGAAGTTCCACCTTTCAGAAGCTCTTACCTGCTGTCTCCTGGCTGCCACGTAGTTAAGCTTCACCATCTCCTTCCCAAACTCCTTGAAGCGGTTCGCCAGGTCCTGCTCATTGGTTGCGTTCTTTACTCCCTCCAGAGCCTCCTCCACCTGTCAAAGACACACACATCAACCTGAGTCTCACAAAACCTCTGGAGACCTGGAAATGTATCTAAATGTAGTTGAAGAGATATATATTTAACAGTATAAAAACATATTTCATAACATAACACGTTAGAAGAAAATGAGTTTACTCTGTATGACTGTAACCAGGCTTTAAAAAAAAAAAAAAAGACAATATACAGATTAAACTGTGTAATTTTAAGTGTCTCATTTCAGCAACCACAATCTTTTTGCAGGCACATGGTGATAAGCTCCTGGTCTTTCTTTAATGGAAGTGCCACCCCAGATGTAATGGAGAAGAGAAGAGAGATAACTTTTAAGTGGCCTTTGATGCCAAGGCTTATACCGATTTGAGTTAAAACCCCCTCCATGTCTAAAAAAAATGAGACTGGAACAGACTGCATGTGTGTGAATGAAAGAGAGAAAAGGGAGACTGCGTAAGTGGACAAGGGTACATTATGGTATTACAGAGACAATGTTACTGGGAGACTGACGCGAACCAACACGGCTGTATTCAAATTCTCTCTTCAACTCTTCAGTCACAAAAAACAAAGTTGGTGAAAATATACTGAAATATTAGGGTAGAATAGGTTTGTGCAGTCAATCACACCAGAGCACTGTGGCATGATGTGGTACAGTATAATCAACAATGCTCCACTATACCTCATCTATATGCTAATGTGCACAGGTTGGAATAAAAGCACGTGTTGCCACTGTTGACTCGGCAGCACTACAAGGTTCTTGTTTGAACATCTGCTCATATTTTTAAGCACATTTTGCATGCAAGTCTAATTATTGTTATTTATTCAATCATTTTGCCAGAAGTACAAAGAGTACTGATGTGAAATGTAAGACAGAAAAACATCAAAATAATTGAACCAAATGAATATATGATTTTTTTTTTTTTTTTTTTTTGTTCTTCTTCTGGTTATGTACAAAATGCATACAATTTACAAAATTGGTAACAGAAAAAGTAAGAAGCTGACGCTATTTCCAAAGTAACAAATTACATTTACTCGTTACTGTTACGTTACTGTAATTGAGTACTTTTTCTGAGTAATTTGTAATTTTCTAAGTAGTTTTTAAATATGCAATTTTTACTTTTACTCGAGTAAATTTTGATCAAAGTATTTTACTTCACTACATTTAACCCCCTCACGTTACTGAGTACAATAGTAGGATTTAAGCAAAGTAGGATTTAAGCAAAGTAAAGATACTTTTACTCAATTACAATTTTTCAGTACTTTTCCCACCACTGCTTATTTCTGCTTTTCCTGCTCCCAGCCTTTGAATTATCTACAGTTGCAGAACATAAAACATGAATATAAATTTATCGACATTCAGTTTCTTAAGTCACTTAGAGATTATTTTACCTGTATAACCCTTGAGAATTTGACAAATTAAAGCTTTTTTTTTTTTTAAACTCCACGACGAACACAATTTCAATTACCGGTAATCATTCAACTTATTCCATAACTTGAGACCAATAACAGAAACAAAGCGATATTTGTGACATTTGTTCTTTATACGTTTCAAATACAGGCAACCCTTTTAAAATGTAGTTGCCTTCTCTTACCTTAAAAAAAATACAAACAAACAATTTTGCTGTTAATACAAAAAATAATGTCCATTGTTTTAAAATACACAATTATCAGGAAATTGTAGTAACCTGGATCCACAAAAATGAAAGACTTGATTGAAGATAGCCAACTGCATTCAGTACTCTAATTGTTTTTTTTTTTTTTTAAGTTCAATTAGAAATATTATGTTCGTTTTATACACATTACCTCAAATTTTCACAAAGTGACATACAGTATATAGCATTACAAGGAAAGAATACAGCATATGAAAACAATTCTCCTTTAACAAATCTCTAGTTTTATAGAGAATCACCACAGCCTTGGACATTTGACATTTATATATTCCATTCGTGGTTTCAAACAGAGTTAATGGCCAATAATCACTCCTAAAAATGTTCTTTCATACACCCTTCCAATTTCAGCTTCATGGATTTTCAGTTTTATGTCCCACAGTGATGATGATGATTACACTTACAATTTTAAGGTGGGCCAGCAGTCTCATAACATCAGCCATGTCGGCGAGGATGAGGAGACGGGTGACGGCGGAGAGCAGGGCCCGAGCGGCCCTCACCATGGTGCCTCTTTTCACAGAGGAGCACGGGTCATCAGCAAACTCAGAGGAGGCAATACGCATGGTTTCCCCTGCGAGAAAAAAGGCCGCAGAACGTGAAAAACAAATCGACATGATTCGACTTCAACTTTTACCGTTCCAAATCAGGTGACATTTATCACCACGGTGCATGTGTGGGTGTGTATGAAAAGAAAGGGAGGGGAGGGGAGGGGGTGGACTGAACCCCAGAGTAAAGACTGTTTCTGTATTGGGGATTCTGAATACATTTGCAGAATACAAACAAGAATACAACAAGATTAAGAACATTGATATTTGCATCTGGATGGTGACAGCTCAAACATAATAGGAATTGACTGCACGCACTTCAGAAAAATACAAAAAAAAAAAAAAATTAGGGCTGTCAAAATTAATGCATTAACTCAGATTAATCCATCATCATAACTAATCTGATTTAAAAAAAAAATAACGCTATTAAATGGAACAGTTTTGTTGAAACTGTTGGATAAACATCAGCAAAAACATCATTCTGTCTGTTTGTATGATTGATGGCAAGAGAACTCAAAAGTTCATTCGTCTGTCATTCCATGGTGGAGTAATGAGATTTCAACAATTGCAGTCAAATTCTGAGACTCACCCAAATTTCCATCCACTTATAAAGCTTAATAAATGTGTTTGAACTAGCTTCCAAAACAGCTCCAGTCTGATTAAACCCCATGGACAGACGAATTCCCCGTTGCAGACCATGGAGGGTATCTTTCCTTCCCATACCTACTGAATCACCATGCTCGGTGTGCCATGGTGCACGATGTGTTGCAAAGTGTTTCATCTATAACATCCTTTGAACTGCTTCATCTTAGTTCAAGTGGCATTTTGGAAAACATTACTGCTGTCATGGCTCACAGCAGAAGAGCTTCAACCCTCAAGGCAAACTGTTGAAAATTTTAGCTATCATTTTAATATTTTAATGAGATTTTTTTTTTTAAAAGCAGTGACAATATCTTTTCCGTTGTATAACTGAATATTTCCAAACTGATCCTACATACAAACCATTAATGAGGACATACAGCAGTCTACTGGTAAATAATGATGTGGCAGCTGGTACATGAAAACGGCACCACTTCACCAAGACATTGTAAATTAACCAATAGCATAGATACATTTTTAAAGTTGGATAAATGCAGACATCCAATCGACTCTTTGGGGTTACTCCCAGACTATGACTAGTTATGATCCAACTCTGTCCAGCCCAGGGATGAGCTTGTGAAGAGTCACAGTACAAAGGAACTGATTACTGAACCTCTCTGTGGTCTGAAATCAGCATCTATAATTTAATCATGAAAACATGAAGGACCATGAGATAATGAGGTTGCAGCAAAGAAGGTCCGTTGAGATGATGACAGAGGTAAGAGAGCTGTACAATTCACCATGACATTGACAAGGTGGATGGTAACATTCGGTGAATAACACTCCAAGACATTAGCGAGGAATCTTGTAAAAATGTTTATGAAAGTGCAACTCTTCTGTTCATGCATATGACATTAATTCTGCTTTGTATATGACTTGTAAGCAAGGGAGGCACAAATTCAGTCAATAAATAAACTAACAAGTGGTGCCAGGCACAACAAACCCCACACCTCACATGTAGCTGATGTCATATCAGTTACTTCTGCATATATGCCAAGTTTAAAGTAAATAAATGGGAGATTTTTTTTTATTTATTCATTCATTAAAACATTTAACTGATTGACATCTATTCTGGGTCACTTGCCATCTATAAACCCAATTTGGTACGTGAATATCAATACAATAATCATCATAATAACAACAACACCAAAAATAACAATAATATGACAACAGAACATACTTTGCTTCTAAAGTGTTCACGAGCACAAAAAAAAAACAAAGCAAAAAATAAATAATAAAAATAATACCCCTTGCCTCACCTTCGGGGGATGGGGTAATAAACGCCATAAATACACCACATTACACTATTTTTATTGCATGAATTATATGCACAGGCAGAACTTATAGGAAGCAGCTCTTGCCGGCCAGAAGAGACGCACCAATATTGTTTAGCACTGATCGAAACAAAGTGAACAAGCAGCAGTCAGTGAGCCAGACTGAGTGGAAAGCACATGTTTGCACTTGTTGTTTGTGCAGCCGTAAGCTTCACATCCCCCCATTGTCCTATGGATGTGACCCAGAACTGGCTGATACTGGTGTCTACTGCACGGGGTCAGTGACCACAACCCAGCCCAGGTAATCTGACAGAACAACTCTGTGTCACTACCAGCGCTGGAACAGCCCGTGAAGGAGGCAAGATGTAGCTGACCAGGGTACAATGGAACTGCGACTATTATACATGATCTTCTGAAACAGTTACCAGTGGAAATTCCCTACAGGTACCCTTTGAAGATCTGCTGAATAAAGTAAATACAGGCTATTTTGAGATCACAACTTGTTGAATGAGTTTTTCTGGATGACATGCATGTAAATATACCCAACCGAGCAAAAGTTGAGTGCAAAGAGACAATGAGTGTCCCACCGGCTGTTCAAGTCTACAGTGGAGAGCTTTTAATCATGTCTATCTTTTTTTGTAATGGTGAAAAGAGTTGACACACACACAACCAGTGGTTAAAGGTGTAGAGAATCTCAAAAAAACAAAAGGATAAGTGAGTGGCAACATGCACTGTGTACACTGGTGTGAATTTAAAGAAACTTATGAACCTTAAAAAATTAATAAACTATGAAACTCTGTATTAAGAATGCTTTGATAATTGTTTTTTTAGCCTCATGCAACTATGTTTTGATCACTCTGTTTCTAGTTATATGTACACATCATTTTCAATTAAATTCAAAGATATTTTATTATCATCTGCTTTTAAAATCTCTTACATATTTGGAGATGAATGTATTACAGTAGCTGGTCGCAAAAAAAAGAAAAAAAAAAAAGAAAAGATGTGCATCAGATGTCAGGTGTCAAACAGCAGTGCATTTTCTGTACCATGTCTGATGGAAGCCCAAAACATCACTATCTGTGGTGAAAATTCTAAAACATTTTTGAGGAAATCATGGCTTATGGGGATGTTTTTCACTGTCTTATCTTTTTAACCCTGCCTGGCCAAAAAAGAAAGAAAAAAAAGTTCCACATGCAGTATTTCACTGTATTTCACCTATGGTTTTGATTACAGGAGTACAGCAGTGGATAATAACGTTTCAGCTGTAACATGTTATTAAATCTAACTGATGCAGTAAATGCTCTCTCATGTCTCTAATGTCTAAAACATTGGATACTGTCAGGATTGATCAGGGTCATCAGGCTTGTGACAGAAAACTTCAGAGTGCATGAGACGTGATTTCCACACATGAATTATCCGCCAAAAAGTCAAAACTCTAATTTGGGGTGATGGAGAGTTGATGTCGCAGTCCGATTCTCCATCATCAGTAATCAAAAATTAATGCAACTATGGATGGAAAAAATATGATCAACCTTATTGCGACACCACATAACTATTTTGTGGCAAAAAAAAAAAAAAAAAAGTAAAAATGCTTGCCTCCTTGTCTAATCAAAAGTGAAATATTGCATGTGTGACTATATTTTTTTGGCCAGGCAGTGTATAATGGCACTAAAAAGTAAGCATCTAAGAACAATCGGCGTACTAACTTTCATTCCAGACTTAGAAAAAAAGTCTCCATTTCACTAATTTTAAAGGGCAGACCTTTCCAATCATATGAAACAGACAAAGGGCAATGTAATTATAAGTGATTGCCAATTTCAGAATGTTCTGCAGCATGTTGGTTAAAAATGTCTTAATTATAAGTAAAGAAAAAGTCAATCACAATTGCTGCAGTTTCATTCGGCTTTGACTTGTGCGCCTAACAAGTGCGATGACTGACTCTGTCTTTTTAGGTGTCAGCTGTGGTGATGACCTGTATGGCAACAGTCGATTTCACGCCTCAAAAGAGCTATATGCCAGCACAGTCAAGTCAGTGTTCAACAGCACCAATGGCCAAGTGGAGCTGACGGTGCAGGATGAGGAATACGGGTACAACACAACATATGCTGAGCTCCATTTGCTCTTTCTGCTGATGTAGTTATTGAACGGGGAATGCAATTCCATTCTGGGGACAAACATTTGATTCACATAAAGCCTCACTGACTTTTTCACTCAGCAGAGGCAAACTTCTGGGAACTACAGACAACTGTAACATTACTGAATCTGAACAAGAGCTCCGAGGGAGGAAAAAAAGAAAGAAAAAAGAGTGGCATTTGATGAAACGAGAATTTAACATTCAAGTGTCAGTGTGAAATCTTTGAAAATTCCCAAATTGTCACTAATGAGAATGGGCTTTTGAAATATCTTCAGCACCACAACATGCAGTCAAAGCCTTAATGATGCATGACTTTAGGGTAACGAGTCCAGGCAGTACATTCATGAGGCTGCGTGCATCAAGTAAAAGCCTCAGCAAATGGATAATAAGATACTCCTAATGGGATGACCCTCAAAACCATAACTTCTTAAATGAATATTGGTCTAAGGGGGAGCTTTTGTCGTCAGTACTTTACCCATAATCTGAGTTGAAAGTATTAAATATGTATCCTTTACAGCCTTGGAAAAGAAGAACGCGGACCTTTTAGAGGAATGGGTACTATAGATTCATTACATTGTTTTGGTTTATGTTCGTGTTGGCAGTGGGTCACATGGGTTCTTGTAGAAATTGATATTTTTGTATCATCTGTTCTGCAGTCTGCTCACATCCTGCACTGACAATAACAGTCACCTCAAAAGAACTATTTGACAAAACGGAGGGATGCCGTACATTGTTCAGCTAAAACACGTGTGTCAAACATGAGACCCGTGGGTCAAAACCAACCCACTGAAGACTCCAGTGGGATGAATTTGTGAAGTATAAATACACTGACAATGTATATCATTTATTTCAGGTTCCACATTCTGCCCAATTCGATTTCATGTGGGTTAGAACAGTAAAATACTAACATAATAACTTCAATACATAGTAAGTGTAACTAAGTGCAACTTTTTTAAATCTTTTCACAACAAAATGCAAATAACCTGAAATGTCCTAAAAAAAGTGTAATTTTCATTTGTATTTGTAAAACCACTGATCTGAAAGTTGTAATACGTGTATAAATAATGAACTGAGGCAGAATATTGATAGAATAGGAGTTATTTTTCTTCATAAATTTCATGTGATTCACATTAACGACCACTTATAGATGGGTACTTCTATGAAACTCGTCCCTAAAAACAAAACATGGAGGTCAAAAAATTCAAATTCTGTTTTTTTTTTTTCAAGAAATATTGCTGAGAAAAAAAAGACTATTTGTCAGAGAAAGCACATTTTTTATATTATTTTATGTGACATTTAATATAAAAATCCACCTGTAACAAGGTCAAAAGCTACTAATGCTAAAAATGCTACTAATTTTCAGAATATCTTTGTATTCTCTCACAGATACCATTTGGGAATTGAACTAAATATGCAAGGCGAATCAAAAATGATTGCTGTTGAAAAATCATTTGCAATTTATGCGTTTATGTGACTGTGTAGATTCTACGTGTAACACAAGTGGACACGATGGGTTACAGGGGTTATTCTAGAAAAATTTTGTATAAGGGTGCACCACATGGCGAGGGAGCGAAGCAACCCAGCAGGGGGAATTGTGCAGAAGGTATGGGGCATTCTGAGGCTATCTGAGAGGGAAATTTTAACCCTTGTGGTCATCCTGAAACTTGAGAAATAAAGACAATCAAATGTCAGCTATATCAAATCTCTCATGAGAGATTTTATATGAAGAAATAAACAACACGGCGCCTCGGTCTGGGAAATGCCAATTTGGGCCGTTTTTGTGCTGTCTGATGGTGTGTTTACTAGGATTAGAATGTTTCTGAAGTAATGACGTTTTTGATGATGTGACTTAAGGTTCAATCAGTAAATCGGCAGAAAAAGCCCTGGGTTACAAACAAAATCTGGAATGAGATTGAGATTCATGAAAAACCCACATCTGGTTTAGAAAAACCACTAGGATCACCAAATCTAACAGAGTGTCTTTATTTATAGTAGTTTATAATTGACCATTTATAGACAGTACATGAAATGCATTGACACCAAGGTAGCTTTTTCCGTCTCAATTTTGGTACCATTTTTGGCCCCAATATTTTATCAAAAATTAATGAATTTTGGGATGGTTCACAACAAGAGTATTTTTTTTTTTTTTTGCGCACTTATCTGAGGGGTTCGATACATCCTGGGGGGAAATATGTCTACATTTATCTTTTGTTGTTGGGTCTAAAAATTCAGCAAAGTGCCAGGTACCAAAATGCACCCAGTTTCATAGAAGCACCCAGGTGTAAACTTTTCATCACATAATTGTAATTTTGCAGACTAAAAGAAAGACAAAACTTCAGAATTGCCATTATTCTTTATATTATTATGTTATAGGGCTGCTCAATTAACTGAATATTGATCGTAATTATGATTTTCACTCCAGACCATCTCAAAATTCATAGAATCGAGGAAAAATTATTATTTGGTGTTTTTGTTCTGAGACGTGCATGTGTAACTCAAGTATTTTATTCGTTTCTTGTTTTCAAAAGATTGAGTGCAGTATAAAAGTTTATTTTTCACTTCTACATTATGTTTTTTATATATTTGACAGGAGAGCGCTTTTTAAAATACGTTCAATAAATACTGTTCCAAATTCAAAGACATAATCATATAAATAATCGTGATTTCAATATTGACCAAAATTCAACGTTTTTCTCCCCCCATAATCGAGATTTAAAATCCTCCTACTTACATTTAAGACCATTAATGGTATGGGACCCACTTACCTTAAGGATGATCTGGTACC
>JAPTYR010000001.1:7878553-7891735 GCA_029814505.1 Siphamia roseigaster | reverse complement strand
GTATGCTATATTTAACCACAGCATTAGAGTACTCGATTACTCGAAAAAATAATCAACAGAGTACTCGATTCCAAAAATACTCGATAGTTGCAGCTCTAATATTCGGCCAGTGGTTGACATTATAGCTCTGTTGGTTTAGTTTTTTTATCGAAACAGAAAACAGTCACAGTAAAACCGCAAATTTCCCTCTGTTTTCCATAGTTTGTGTTATCAGTAGCTGCACAACATTTGTTTTTAATCATCCAAGCAAGTTTTGAACCCTCACAGTTTAGTCTGAACTCTGGGTCAACAAAACATAACATCATATAATAACTATATAATTGAAGTAATCCTTTTAGTGAATCCTTTGTCATTTTCTCATGTTCTTAAAGTTGTTTCTTTCTGGTTCTCATTGTATATGGTCACTCTAAGATTTTGGTCAAAGGTCTTGTGATGTTGGTTTTTCCTCATCAGGGGAGATCAGCAGAGTGACACATTACTCCCTCTAGTGGTCATATAAATTATTTGGACCACTGGTATGGACATATTCAGTTCATACCACTGTAACTCAATACATCTGCCACTTTCGAAAAATCACGGGGGGGAATTTTTCTAGGACCAAATAAAGAGTTTGTTTGAGGTGCTCTTTGTGAAAAGGGATTCATAAAGTGGATCACAAACTGGAAGAAAACTCCAAGGCACTCTCTTTAAGCATTAAAATGCCTTTTAAGGTCTATATATGACTATGCCATGAGAATAAAGGTATTTTAATGCTTAAAGAGAGTACTTTGTGTTTTTCCCCCTGTTTGTCATCTCCATCTGCAACTGTGCCATAACTGCAGGCCTCTGTATTCAACACACTTAAATAAAGTTTTTCTTTAATATCAAAAACAGAAATACTCCATATAGCCCCTTTAAAAACACTGTCCAGTCATTCCAACAATGGTATGCTGCAAATCCATTACAGTAAAACATTGTTAGTTAACACTGATATTCAGAATAATAAAAATTTTAAATAAAGATTACATACCGGAAGGCTTTGACAAGAACTCCAATGAAAAACTTTCCAAACCGTCTTCTATAAACTTTATTGAGCTGTGAAGGAAATTCACAAGACATTTATGAAATTCCATATGAAAAGAAAAAGGAAGGCTTGAGCTGATATTATACACCGACCGTTCCATCCATGTTCATGATATGGGTCAATCTCAATTTACCCCTTGGCCCTCCACCTTATCCCTAACCCTTGGCCCTTGCCCTTGGCACTACCCTTTGAAACAGAGTTGCAAGGAGTAGGGGTTGAAACATTTCCTTACAAAATGGGACAACCATTCGCGACCTGTTACATCATCAGCAATCATGATGTCGCTATTAACAGTTACGACAACCTTGTTTCCAAAAGAATTCACCATGCCATCAGCAACTGTAACCGTTCTGTGATGCGTGGGCTTTTGCTATCAATGGCAAACTGCAGAAATGCGATTTCTGACACACTGAAACGGTATTAAACAGTCGACGAAATGATTAAATTGTTTATGAAGAAAATATGTACATTTGCGTGTTTCTTTCGTCACACTGCCAAACTTTTTTGCTGTGTTTGCCTCCATCTTGCCAATGATTCAAACAGAATTATGGAAGATTTCTCATACCCATCCATTTGTAATGTAGTCCTGAAAAATCTCCATTTCGAGGGTCAAACAGACATCACCCTTAGCTCTTCTCCTCCAACTCATCAAGAACTGCGATACCTCTACCCCTTCATATGAACGTGTGAAATGGAGGGGTAAGGCAGAGGGCCAAGGGTTGAATTGGGATTGGGACACTAATTTATAGTCCGTTATCAAGGAAATGCGTACTGTACATTTATAATCTTGCTTGTTGAAAATTTTCTCTGGGAATATCCAGAGAGAGCCTGCTTTTAGTAACACAATCTAATTGCCTATGTGACTTCAAGGCCCATCTGTTGATTACATGCACAAGTACAGTATACTGGCTACTTCCAAGTGAAGACCATGTCATTATGAAAACATGTTACGATTATTCAGCATGTGATTGTCATAAGGTACAACAAAATAAGAAAGAAAGTCTGCAAGTAAAAGAAAAAAGTACAAACTTACTGATGCAGCGACTTCATCTGCTAACTGCTTGAACTCAGGTGAGGAAGTGTTTTGAAGAGCAACTACAAATACTTTCACAATTTTGAATTTAAGTTTAATTCTTCTGGGAGGGGCAGTGGTTATGGCCATAGTTGTGATGGCAGGGGTTGTTTTGGTGACTGCTGGTGGTTTCGTTGCATTTGCTGTGGTTCGGATATGGGTTACATTTCCTAAGAAGAAGATAAAAGTAGAGGATGAAACAACACAATCCCAGTAAAAGTCATATTTGAAAGGTGTATATAGGCATTTTTTACTCACAAAATGTTAATATTTCATTGATAAGTACTGAAGTTGATTTGAGAAAATACAGAATGATGATAAACTGACTGAAAGATTAGCTACCTGATAACGACACTGGTGATCAATAGAATGTCATGTTGATTATGACTGTTCTAATGAAAAAATATTGCTGCTCTTGTGTAGGCAAATTTAGAAATATACAAAAATCTGAATTTTATGCTTGAAAATGGTTGAATACAACAGTCAACTGGTTAATTCTCTCATCAAGTTTAGAGCTTACAGTTAAGAGGTGGTGAAGATCATTGTGAAAATAAATATTTAGCTTTGATTACTAAAAAACAACACACATTCTAGTTCTATGAAATAACTTTTTTCGTTACGAATCATAACAAATTACCCAAACTGTTTTGTTGGTAATTGTTAGCAATGTGATATTGACCAATAGTGAGGTTGCAATGAGGAGTGATGAAGTTGCATTGACCTGATGTGATGAGGTTTTATTGATTGTTAATGAGGTTGCACAGGGATTTTGCAACTGGTGATGCTGCTGCAATTAGTGGTGCAGATGTTGCATTGTTTGGTGGTATAAAATCAATAAAATATATCTATAAAATAATAAGTGAACAGTAGGCAAGGGGTATTGTTTTTGGTTTGGTTTGTTTCTTTGTTCAATTGTTAACATTGTAGCAGCAAAAATATTGGTTGAATTCATGTAAAATTGGCTTTATAGACTCACCTATAACAGATCGGATTACATTTTTGGAACAGTAGGTCGAACTTGAAAATTTTAATGTATTTTTAAAATCTTTTTTCCCCATTTACTTATAATGAGTGAAATTTTAAACGTCGAGCAACAAAACTTTTGATTATATTCATACCAAATTGGGTTTATAGTGAAGTGGTTACAATTTGGGAAAAGTAGGTCAAAGTTCACATGTTTTATGATTTAAAAAAAATAAATAAATCTCAACCCCCCCCCACCCTCATTTACTTATAAGGGGTGAAATTACAAATGTCTATGAAAACATCAATTTAGTTTTAATTTACTTCAACTTGGCACTTATATAGAGGTAGTTGATATGTTGACATCAGCATGTGGCTGGATGTGTGGTGATATTAACTGCTTGTGTGGTTCCATTGGCTGTTTTTGGTGAAAATGGATAATTTTAGCATTGTCATATTAGTATGTAGTTCATTAAAAAAAACTGGACAATTCAATATATGCATTGGTATTGATATTATATGTCATGGAGTCATATACATTTTATAGCATTGCATTAATCATGCAATACCTGGTAATAATACCAGGTTGTGACACGTTGCTGACTTGTACTGAAGTTGCATTAAATCATAGGGATGTGGAGGTGTTTGGATTGATTTATAATGAAGTTGTGTTGATGTTGTATTTACTGGTGATGACATTGCACTGAGTAATAGAGTTTGTTACATGGAAATTACTAAAATAATTTGTCTGTCTGTACAACAACTTTGGCATAGACCCAGGGTTTTCAAGTGCATGCACATTGTATTATATATTTGTCATGACCTTAGGCGTGATGTGGTAACATTACCTGGTGCCATGGTCACTTGTGGAGTGGTCACATTGGCTGTCATGTTAGCTGATGGTTTGGTCACATTAACTTGTGGAGTCGTCATGCTAGCTGACGGAGTGGTCACATTGGCTGATGGAGCGGTCACATTGGCTGACGGAGTGGTCACATTGGCTGATGGAGTGGTCACGTTGGCTGGTGGTAAAAAATAATGGACTTATTTTCACATTACTTTGTAATTTGAAATCAAATTAAGTTTCTTGATGATGTAAATGATGTAGTGCTGGTGTCATATAATATTTAAAAGGGAACTTGACAGGATTCTGCTATTTTGGTTTGTCTTCACTGTTTTTCTAATATTTTTCTTAGCGGAGCTCCCCCTACATTTTTATAGTATGCATTTTCTGTCATAAAACTCACTGTTCACTCTCCCCCATCAATCATGTGCTTTTATTTTCAACACAGCCAGGGATGAGAAGGGAATGAATAGTGATCAATTATGCTACTGGAGTGGAATGGAAAACTAACACTGTGGCTAACGTTAGCAATGATGCCAGCAGTGACTAACATCAGACTGCCAGTTCCTGTACACACAACTGGCGTTGTCATTGTGACCTGTACATCTGGGGAGCCAGGAGGGAATGTACAAATAGAATGTGAGGCTCGGTATGCAACCACTTGCACCGTGCTGCTAACGTTAGCCGCACCGCTTATGAGCTAATTGGTGTCCTGATGCTCAGTCATCACCCGCTTGCACCATGTTAATGTTAGTTAGTTAATTGTACATTTTTATAATGAACTTATTTGAAATTGCTCTTGGGCTATTGCACTGATGTTACAGGGGTCTGAGTCCATAGTGATGCTTTGTTTTTTACACTGTGTGATGGATGTTATGAGTTAACGGCATTTGAATTTCCCCATTTGGGGATTAATAAAGCAATCTATGTATATCTTAGCTGCACAGAAAAAGAGCCAACAGGCTAACGAACATCAACAACTCTCACCTGTCCCTGTGTCCTGGCCTTGTTAGCGATTAGTGCGCTATCATCCCGGGGCCAACGTGTACTGTACAACAGACGAGTATCATACAATACCAGCTAAGATCGAACATCAAGGCTAATTATTCTGCTAGTTGCTATTTAGATGAAACCAATTAGACGTGTCATATAAAGAAGTACAAACATCTGCCAAAAACTAGATTCAACTGACAAAATTACGTCGAGTAATAAAAACACACTCCTGAGGCAGACAAAGGGCCATCTAGTAAACAAAAGAAACCTACACCTATGGGACACAAACAATTAGGATTACTTGTGCATATCCTAAGATCTCCGCTAGCTAAGAAGTATCCAGACATTGTTCATAAAAGAAATTCATGAACAAATAAACCAAAAGCGTAGGTTTGATTTTGACATTGGTGGGTACACAAAAATGCTCCAAGGCAACACTCCTGAAAGTTGGCGGTTGTTGTATTGTTGTAAAACATATACTTGTAGTGATTCATTAATTTGGCTTGTTAAATATCTGGTTGTGACATGTTGGTGACCTCCAAGATTGATGAAGTTAGTGAATGTTGAAAGGTTGCATTGTATTGCGGTGTAGCTTCATTGACTTGTGATCTGGTTATGTTAGCTGGTTTTTGGGTTATGTTTCATGTTAGTGTGGTCACATTGACTGGCGGCACAGTGACATTACCTGGTGGTGTGCTCATGTTAGCCTGTGGTGTGCTCATGTTAGCCTGTGGTGTGCTCATGTATTTTCGTAATATGTAACTTACAGTCAAATAACTTTCATCAGATAATGCACATATTTTGGTGCTGGTGTCTTATTAAAAAGTAATAAACATATCAGATAACAGCGGCAACTTACAGTAATGTGTTAATTGTATTTATATTTAAAACACGTGGCCATTACATGTTGGTGACTGGTGGTGAACTATTCTTTATCTGGGCTTGGGGCAGTATTAACTGGTGATGGGAAACTAATTTTTTTATATTTGTCTGTAAATCAAACTGTTCATACCTGTTCTGTATGTAATAAGTAACATTTCATTCTGTGACTTTTAGATCCTGAAAAGAAATGGTATGGCACTTTCCTGTAAATCTACTGTGCATCTTACAAGTTCAATCATAGGAATATTAAATAGTTTACCGGAGACACAATTTTGGTAAGCAGCTCTTCTTCTCCAAAGAACTTCCCTTATGCCTCATATGGCTCAGATAGCACTGTCAAACACTGACAGAAGGTCAGAACTGACAATATGGAGGGATTATTATAGAGTCGACAATAATTTTTGAGGAAAATGTTGTCTGTAAAATACCTAATTTGAGCATATTGGTAGTTGGTGGGAAGTTGCATTACTTTTTCTCACAAGCTATATTGTTTTATGTGTTTTAAAGATTTTTCTCCCATATGTACTCAGAAAAAGTACAAATAAATATTGACCCTTGTTTTTTTACCTTGAGCTGTAGTTGCACTGATGGTTGAAGGGATAACCGGGGCTTGAGTCGGTTGGGAAACTGGAAAGACAACATTACATTTTTAACATTGCATGTGTATTCAATAAATATTTTTCACAAATTTAGGCAGTTTTTGAAGATAAGATTCAACCCAACTCACTAGTTGTAGAAATAGATGAGGCATTGACAGGCAGGCCAAGGCTTCCATTATTTGCCGCTTCAACTAAAGTTTCAGTTATTGTAGTTGCATTTATGGTTGTATTTGAATTCCGATTGAATACAAGTTCAACATCTGCGATAACTGATCCTCGTCTGTAAAAGAAATAAACAAAAACTTGTAATAAGTGACAGCTGATTTACTGATTACATTACTGTTAAAGCCTCAGTCACAAACCTGCCTATCAACAATGGGTTGCTACGGATGTCCCGGTTTGTACGAGATCTGGAGTTTGTAGACATTTGTGGAGGAAACAGTCATTTCTTACAGCCATTTTATGAAGTCGGTACAGCTGTTGTTGAAAACGCAAGAGCATCTTGAGGCCTTCATGAGAAAATTCCTTGGTTTTGTGTTTTACAAAGACTGTACATTTGTTACAGTCCTCATAAGGGTGCCTTGAGATCTTCCTACATCAGATCTATGGCCAGTTCAAGAATTGTTCTGTCATTAGGTGGATGTACCTCACCCATACATGCAACTTACACACTGTCAAGTTGCGCTGTTTTAGAATATTAAAATCACGATATAAACAGTGGCTGTATACTCAAAATCCCATGTTGTGATCATTGCATTCAAGATAGTAATAATGCCCACAAAACTGAAACTTCTACAGGTACAAAATGATGAGGAAGTTCCAGCAGCTGTGGCCAATGTTTTAATCTGACGGCAAAAGAAAAACAGACTCTCTAAAATGCTTAAAGGGATAGTTTGGGATTTCTGACATGAATCTGTATGGCATCCCTGTCAGCAGTGTCATACAGCCACACTGACTTACCCCCGGCGGTGTCCTGTGAGCTGAGTTCACGTTCACTTTAGTCAAAACGAAAGTAGTCCTGCAAGTTTGCTGGGACACTAAAATAAAATATTTTTCTTCTCAAATCAGCATATGTTCAAAAGATTTATTTGCATCACAAAATCAATATCTATGAAAAAGTCACACATCCTAATCACTTGGCCCTACTTTCTCTCAAATACTATCAGTGTGCGCTGTCATGCTGCTGACTGCTGTGCACTAGTCAACAGCTGACATCTTGGACCAGAACTCCGCTCACACTACACTGTCAGGGGTAAGTCAGTGTGGCTGTATGACGCTGCTGGTGGGGATGTCATACAGATTCATGTAAAAAATCCTGAACTATCCCTTTAACATAAAAAAATAAAACTAAACAAAATTTAGTTTGTTTAGCAACATGATTGTTGCTCTTTTCACACATTAAACTATGTTAAGGTGTTTAAGCATTATTTTAAGTTTTTTAAGCGTCGTTAAACATTTTAAATTGTGAATGTGCATTTTATGTGTTGTGGATTGAATGTGAATGTGTGTTTTATATGTTTGGGATCATATACTGTCCGTGGTAATGAATCACACATTCCTGTAATGTAAAACCAACCTGTATTGTTAAAAAATAGGAGTAAATGGGCTACATTTATAGAATGCTTTTCCAGCTTCTTGGCCAACAAAATAGAGTCAGAATAAGGCATCAAATGAAGACATTTGAAGTGGAAGTTATAAGAATAGAACAAAGACACACAAGAATAACAAAGGGAAGTGAAGGTTAAACACACTGTCTGTCACTGAGTGCCGAACCCTAACGATCGCTGTCACCCTGTGGACTGTATTATCCATCACTAGGTATTGTTTTTTCATGTTTATTTTTCTGTTAATAAAACACTTCCTCTTTTGGATCATACGGTTGAGTCCAGTCTTGACAGTTTGTATAGGACCCCCTCTAAGAACAGGACAAATGCTGCAGGAATGACACAGTACTGCAGGGGTGGGCAATCCTGGTCCTCGAGGGCTGGTATCCTGCATGTTTTAGATATTTCCTTCTTCCATCACATCTGGAAGTCATTACATCATTATCAGGCTTCTGCAGAACTGGATGATGAGCATGAATTGAATCAGGTGTCCTGGAAGAGGGACATATCTAAAACATGCAGGATCCTGGCCCTCGAGGACCAGGATTGCCCACCCCTGCACTACTGCCTGTAGAAAGACCTTTCATCCACCTTAAGAAAGCTGTATGAATCTCCGTCTGTACATCTGTTCATGTGAACTCCTTAAGGGACCCCAATAACAACGTTTGGGTCTTGGAATGCCTCCATAAATGTAATGTGTTGTTCTTCGGTTGTTCATAAAGCATTTGTTAGTTTGCCCAACAAAAGTCAATTTCATAGTGCATTCATGGAAAATCTTGCACCATATCACTCACCTTGCTCCAAATTTTGAAATGGTCTATGAACTTTTCATTCTTATAAGTCCACCTTGAGAAGGTCTCATGAAATGGTCCATAAATCATTCACACAGTGTTCATACCCATTGGTAACGGCATTTGTGACTGAGGCTTTATTTATGTCTGAGAGATGTTTGACTATTTTCACATAAAAACCATTGAAATTTAAACACTTTCTGATTGCATTACTAATAAATGCTATTAGGAATACGTATCTTTCTACTAACATTAACACTGCTTTTCAAGTAAAACAAATACATGAAGAAGAATGAATTCATTAAGCAAAAGCTGCATACCTTAAGGATTTGAGAATTGTCCTGTTGAAGCGATTTCCAAACTTTGCAGAATAAACATTGTCAAGCTGAAAAGGAAATCCATGAGATAATTAGAACATAGAAAGTGCTGTATTCTAATGTAATTGGATTCAAAACATGAATTATTTTGTTTAAACAAAAAACGTGTGGAGAGATGTTGTAAATTACCATTTGTTACAAGCACTTTCATACTGTGCACAAGATACTTATTCATATTCTATGATGCATTTCCAATGCCACTGTTTCGTAACTGTCAAATACGTAAATCTATAAAAATAAACAAAACAATCTAAATAACTGTGTTAATAGTGACGTTCTCCTTGGTTATTGGTATAATAATGATGTTAAGTCCTTTCCTTTATTCATTTTAATTCATTGGTAGGAGTGACATTGATGAGCACATTCCTGCTCCATAAGTTAACCTGATTTCAAATCAAAAAGTAAGGATAAAAATGCGTTGAGGGCACTGACTGCTGGAAATGGTGAGCATCGTAAAATTGACATGAAAATTAAAAACGGACAGAGCTTTTTTATTGCCAAAACTTTAAAGCAAATTGTCATTCAAACAATAATTCAGATATTTGGTAATACAATAAACTGTAAGTGCTTGTATAACTGGGAAATGCCCCGTTGATGATACTCATACGTTGACTCGTGAACTACTTCTACTATCAATGTTTCTGTGTAATGAACATTTGAAAACTATTTAGTTATATTTGGTATGTGAAAGTGAAAGATAGAACGCAAAGAACAACATATAGAAACTTACTGCTGATGTTAGTTTAGTTTCGAATGCCTTAAATTCTGGTGAGGAAGCATTTGCCAACTCCGCTACGAACTCTTGCTCAATCCTCATGTTCACTTCAACCTTTGGGGCAGGAGGCGTTGTGGTCATAATTGTTGTGACAATGGTTGTGACCGCTGGTGATGTTGAGGTGAAGACAACAAAACAATTGAGTCATGTTCACAAGTGGTGTGGTCACTTTAACTGGTGATGTGGTCATGGTTATTGGTGTTGTCATGTTACCAGGTGATGTGGTCATGGTTGCGGTTGGCGTGACACTGGCTGTTGGTGTGGTCCCATTAGCTGGTGATGAAAATATAAAATATCGAATGTAAGGTTATTATATGAGTATTTATTTTAAAACAAAACATTTTATGCAGAAAGTATTCATCTTGGTGCTTATAAATCAGTTGAAGTCATGTATTACTTGTGGCAAAATTTTAAATACCTGGTTGTGAAAAAGGGGGACTGGCGTGCATAAACATGATAATCGTGCATGTATTTACACTTCAGTGCAATCATGATTCACTGCCTGATGTAAAAGCCAATATTACATTACCTGGCACTGATACTATGGTGACTGTTAAGAGTGGTCGCATTGAATGGAGATGTGGTCAAATGAAGTTGTGTTGTAGTTACATTGACCAGAGGTGTAGACACATTGGCTGGTGGTGTGGTGATATTAGCTGGTCGACTGGTTATAGTGACTGGTGATGTGGTCATATTAACTGGTGGTATTGTTGTGTTGGGCGGTAGTGTGGTCACATTAGCTGGTGGTGTGGTGACATGGTGTGGTGGTGTGGTCATGTTGACTGGTGGTGAAAAATAAATGTGGTATTTCATAATCTTGGATCTGATATCAAACTATTATGCAAAGAAAAAAAATGTTTTCAAATTGACAGGTGCAGTAATGGGATGTGATCATGTTGTGACATTCACTGGTGGTGTGGCCATGTTGACTGCTAATAAAGAATAATACATTTAGTATTTGATAATCAGAGTTCTGATATGACATGCACCTTTGATCTGATATCAAACTATGCTTCAAAGAAAAAAAATGTATTCAATTGAACAGGTGTGGTAATTGAATACAATTGTAGAGATATAGAAATTGTATTTAAACAAACACTTGTGAGAATTTGGTGACGAGTGGTGGGGAATTTAGTATTGAATAGTTTCAATGTTGAAATCGAGTGAGATTTTCATTAATGTGATATGAGGTTTTATATACATGTGATGAGGTTGCATTGATTGGTGGTGTGGTAACATTACCTTGTGGAGTAGTCACATTGGCTGGTGGTGTGGTCATGTTAGCTGGTGGCAAGAAATAACAGTTCATATATTTTCACATTATTTTGTGATTTGAAATCAAATAAAATTTTTAAGACAATATAAATGTTGTAGTGCTGATGTCATATAATATTTAATATTCATATTAACATGTAGTTATATAGGGATTACTTAACTGCGTGATCACATTAGCTAGTTGTGGACTTAATTACCTGGTGGCATGGTCACATTCATTGATGGTGTGGTCATGTTGACTGGTGGTGTGGTGACGTTCATTGATGGTGTGGTCATGTTGACTGGTAGTGAAGAATAATACATTTAGTATTTTATAATAAGAGCTAAGATATGACATGCATCTTTGATCTAATATCAATCAATGTTTCAAAGGAAACAATATGTATTCAACGTAACAGGTGTTGTAATTGAATAAACTTGTAGAGATGTAGAAATTGTATTTAAATATAAAATACTTGTGACAAGTTGGTGACCAGTTTTTTATTATTATTATTATTATTATTATTATTGATAATACATCAGTTTTATATCGTCCTTTTCTAAATATTCAAAGAGGCTTTACAGTAAGCAGTCTGGGGACAAACACAGAGACTGGGGACAGATAGTTATGGAACAGGTAGAGGACTAATACAAAAAGGGAAAACAAGGAACACATACTCAAGCAAAAGACAGAGACAAGAACAGGAAATAAAACACAAGAAAGAAAGGTCGATGAGGTGAACCAGACGGTCAGTTGTCGTAGATTGATCTGAAGAGGTGGGTTTTGAATTGGCTTTTGAAGGAAGTGAGTTTTTCAGCATTCCGTATGTGAAGGGGCAGGGAGTTCCATAGGGTTGGGGTGGCAAAGGCAAAGGCTCTGTTGCTCAGAGTCTGGAATATTGTCTTGGTGATGGGGGTGGGAAGCTGAGCATCAGCAGAGTAGAGGAGGTGAGTGAGGGAATGGCGATGTAAAATATCAGTCAGGTACAAGGGGTAAAGGTTATGTAGAGTTTTGTAGGTGATGAGGAGGATCTTGAAGTTTATGCACTGGTGAACCCAATGAAGTTGATGGAGGATGGGAGTGATGGGACCTCTGGAGAGGGAGTGGGTGAGTAAGCGGGTGGCTGAATTTTGTACTTTTTGGAGGGTATGGGAAGAAAGTCTATAAAGAATGCTGTTACAATAATCATGTCTGGAAATGATGAGGTGTGGATGAGCGTTTTGACAACTTAGGGGGAGAGGGAGGGGCAGAGGCATGCAACGTTACACAAATGTAAAAAAAATGTTGATGGTTGATGTGAGATTTGAAGGAGAGGTTGGGGTCCATGATAATGCCAATGTTGGTGGCCAGGGCGGGAGGGGGTGACTGGGTGACCATCAATGGAGAGTAAGAAGTTCTGGAAGGAGGGGGGAAGGGCTTTTGGTCCAAAAATTATGATCATCCAGGTTTTTATGTCTTTGAGTTAGTTGGTGATGGCAGAGAGAATGGTGAGGGTGATGGCTTTAGTAGAGATGTACAGCTGGGTGCCATCGGCGAAACAGTGAACATGAAAACCATGGTGACAGATGATGTGACCTAGCGGAAGAATGTAGAGGATGAAGAGACTGGGACCAAGCACAGAGATCTGTTTTGAAGAATGGCTTGGGTTTGGGAGGTCCGTAGATCAGGTGTATTCAACTCAGGACCTCTAGATCCAGTGTCCTGCATGTTTTACACATTTCCCTATTCCAGCACACCTGATTCAGTTAATGATCAGCACATCATCGTGCTCTGCAGAAGCCTGATAACAATGGAATGGCTTCCAGGTGTGCTGGAAGAGGGAAATGTGTACAACATGCAGGACACTGGATCTGGAGGTCCGGAGTTGAATACCCCTGCCGTAGATGATAGCAATAAGAGGTTTAGGGCTGGATAATTTAAAGGCTGAGTATTCAAAAGAAGAAACAGCAGGTATGGAGAGAGGT
>JAPTYR010000001.1:7862535-7878453 GCA_029814505.1 Siphamia roseigaster | reverse complement strand
ATTACCTTTGTTACTTGAAAACTTTAGAGGTTAAAGTTTATTTTTTTATTTATTTATTTTTACCACTATGTGGTAGTGTGCCGTTTTTGATACTTTAAGTTAAAATTATTTACTGTTTGTTTGTCTACGGGTATATTTAAATACAAGGTTCAATAAATGTTAATTCGAATACATTTATATCATGAGTGTTTTAGTTGCCTTTAATAGTCAGTGCGCGTTTAAAAAAACAAAAGTAAATCGGCCTCAAACATCGGCTTTAGATATTGGTCATCGGCTGAATTTTTATTTAAAAATCGGTATCGGCCTTTGAAAAACCCATATCAGTCGACCTCTACTGAAATCCATTGAGTTCGATCACATTCAGAGGCAGGTCTGGGACACATGTCCACCTTCTATTACAGCATGAAGAGAAATGGACTGAGGAACAGACTAAATGAAAACAAATTCAGTCACTATTGTCTTTAAGTGGAACTCAGTACTCAAACAGGCCATAGCAAAACCATAGAAAGACAAGTTAAAATATTCAAAAGGCCTTCAGTGTTGACTAACTCACACCAGTTGAAAATTCAAATAGCCCTCAGTAATGCAACAGTTGGCAACAGGTATCATATCAGTAAATATTTCACCAAATCAAAGTGTCCCTTCATGACGCGAGTAAGAGGAAACAAAATGTTTCCCTTTAACCCATGAAGACCCAGTATTACTTTTATGTCAGTTCTAATGAATTCCTCTATATTTAACCGTTAAGTGATTGATTACATTATCCTCTGTATTTTGTGTTTTTTTCAGTGATCATCTATTTTTCTATATTTAATTCACTGATCATGTAGATAGATGTTCGTTAAACAGGGTTCCAACAGGTTTCTACAAGTTATATTTAAGACTTAAGACTACTCAGAAAACAACAACAACAATTTTTCATGCCCATACTGGCAAAAAATTCATCACTCCTAGAATTTGTTAACATGTATTGATTCCTTGATTCCCCCTGTTCTGAGTCATTTCTCACCAGGGGCAGTAAAGCTGGTGATAATTGGTTCCTAATTTCAATATAAATTGTTGGAACCGGTGGAACTGAGTTGACCAACATTGCTTTCTCTGCAGCTTGGACATTTGACACATTTAAACAAGTTAACAAGTTTATGGCAACATAACTTGGGACCTTCCATACTCCATGTAATAACTTTTAAAAACTAAGGAATTAAAAGTAGATTTGGAAATTCAAAACTTTAAAGCCATTTTAACACCCTGTGGGAACTGTGATACAAGCTCAGATTAAAGTTAAGGGGTATTATATCAAAACCAGAGAAAACTTTAGAATAAGTATATTTTTCAGTCAAAAATGGCATAAACCCAGCGTGTCCATCCACTGCCATTGATCCAACTCCATGAGTTTAACTGGTGAATCAATGTTGTAGAATAAGACCATGTTTCCACATTCACTACGAAGACTCTGAACATTCAAATTGGTCAAAACTGATGACAAGCTGTATTTTACACCAATTATTGACATGTATTGATAGGATTAGTGGATCAATAGGCGCATAAATGTAATGTAAACAGTTACATCAGTGGTATTTGGGTCTTAATGGGTTAAAATCCTTTCAGAAGACATGAAATATCATTTATACTGGATCATAAAGAAGCTAGTCTCTTCAAAATTTAAAAATGAAGGTTACTGATGAGGTTGCTTATTCAGACATGCTGACGGATGAAGGAGAATCTGATCATAAGTGATGTGTCCGATACCAGGTGTGAAGAGGAACTCAAGTAAAGTTTATTTCCACAGCACCTTTCCCAGACAGTCACAAAGTGCTTCACAGTAGGGCATCAAAGTACACAACTAGAAAGTCACTCAGAGAGCGCAGACTCCACCAAGGCAAATGGAGCCCCTATCCCCCCGAAATCACCTAAATGAGCGATAAGTGTCACTTTCACTTCTGCGAGCAGGGAAACCAACCAAATGAAATACTCACGTGCCCCCACCCCCACCAATCACCACCAAAATATAATAATTTGTTCCTTGTGGTCGCTGTGGCTCAGTTGGTAGAGCGGGTCGTCCAATGACTGGCATGTGGCCAGCCAGAGCTGGGATACGAACCAAAGTGTCCTTGGGCAAGACACTGAACCCCACGATGCCCCCAGTAGGGATAGACAGCGTCTTGTATGGCAGCAGCGCCTACTGGTGAGTGTGTGTGTGTACAAATTACTGTGAAGCACTTTGTGACACATTGTCTGAGAGAGGTGCTATATAAATAAAGATTACTTACTTGTGCGAGTATCAACATTTCCTGAAAATTTCAGCCAAATCCAACCATTTTTTGAGTCATCTTGCCAACAGACAGATAAATGCCAGTGAAAATGTGACTGCCGTTCCTCGGTGGAGTAATAATACTCAAGCTACAGTGAGAAATATAAAAACAGAACAGCAGCTATAAACATCCTTCACTGGCTCAAAATATGTTGGAATAATCGTGTGTTTAGGAAGAGGGAGCTCAGCTCTTTGACGTTGGGTGAAACGGTCAACCTCTTTTTCATCTCTTTTTCCATTGACCACCCAAGTGTACAATGGTCATCATGGAATGTTTCTAGTTGACTAAAGCCCACTGACAGTAGAACATGCCTACAGATGTATTTAAGGGACTTGAGTTTGGTGTGATGACATTCATCTTATATCCCATATTTTTAACATTGTTCCAGAATGTTGTTTCCAGGAGGCACGACAACAAAAACTTTGGGGTTTAGTTCCTTTTCAAGGGAAACCAAGTGTATTCTGTTACCTTTCTAATCCCACATTGTTTGACCCATGTGCCTTAAAGAGCGGAGCTGGAACATTTACTACACATGACTCTTGCCTCAAGTCACTCGTCTTCTCTAGAGTAGAATCACTTTCCAGTTTTGCCCATCTGAACTGATCTGGTCTTTATTACTTAAGTGATAACATTTGCAATTTAAGTTGTAAGCAGCGATATATCGGGACCCTGCTCTCGGTCCATGTTTGTCGTCACACGCCACCCATGGTGACATCTGCTGGCAGATGTTAGTGTGTGTTTATCTGAGAAATAGAATATATTTTAATAATTTAATTTTTAATTAATAATGCATTTTGAAATAAGCTTTTATTTTGAAAATTCTCTGTGTGTGTGTCTGAATCAAATAAATAATATGGTTATTAAATAAGTAACCAAATAAATCCATGCTTCAACAAATAAGTGCATGACTTGTTCTTATAGTAATATAATAGTATGTGTATACGTGAAGTCATGTGACCCAGCCGAGCCTTAGCCTTGATGTGCAACATGTAAGGATTCCTAAACAATTCACCATTTAAATGAGATCACATAGACTCTGTCATAAAATTATACAGAGCAATGACAGTACAACAACCATTGTCAACAAACAAAAAAATATATAATAGAAAAGTATAATGGAGGAAATAAATAAATATTAAAATGAGGAAGTAAAAACACAAGTTGTGGATTATTCATTAATGAATTAATGCATAAATGTGATTGTAATAATTACTTAATTTGTGCATGTATTTCTGTGTATATTTCAGTATTTATTTCTGTATGTATTCATTAATTTATGCATAAATGTATTCATGTATTACTTGATTTATCTATTCATTTTGACATTTATTTGTATTCATTCACATCTTTATGCATCGACTTATTCATACTTTTGTTAATTTATGTATTCATACACAGACACACAGGGAGTAATGCACAGAGGGGGGATCTGCTCCTCAGACTGAGAAAAAGGCTGTGGAACTACTGTCAAACAAGTGCGATTTGTGGAAAAACCGTACAGAATTGGTGACAATAAAGTTAATGGTGAGCGGCAGTAGGGTCTCACTGACAAGTAGATGTATTTATTTTTCCTGTACCATGAAAAATAAGCGAGTTTGGACAGTTTAAAAAAGCCCGTGCTGTAAAAACCACTGCTATGGAAGTTCCATAGAATTTCAGTGGAAAATGTCAGTACATGCTTGGGGTTTAAGGCTGACAGTTTGAAAACCAAACACTTTAAGATAAAAGTGTGAACTGTTTCTGATAAAGACATTTTCCTATATTTTGATGCATAATTTGTGAGTGTATGCATAATTTGTGAGTGTAAGCCAAGAAATGTGAGTTTTATAAACATTTGTTCAGAAAAGTATGAGAAATTCCGCCGCTATCAAGAGAAACAGAGCAGGAGCGTTTCAGCCAATCAGCTGTCAGCATTCGAGGGCGTGGCTGCACTGGGCAAAAACAGAGAGAGTTTTTGGAAAAGTGAATAAAACATAAATTGCGATTTCTCGAAAACCGCACATCCAATTACAATAATTTTTCACAGGCGTCTCAGTCTTGTGAACGTCACAATATGTCACATGTGGGGGAAAAACGCAATCTAAATTTTGAGTGTCAGACTTCGCAACTTTGACAGCCCATAAAATAAAAAGTACAATATTCAAAAATGTGTCATATACAACTTTTTGGCGTCTCGCTTGACTCCATCATTTGGAGTGTGTGCGACAAATGGCCTGAGACGAGATTTTTTATAGTTTCTATTCAACGGAAGATTGAGAACTTTCTGTGCCGTCTATCTGATGACCAGAAGTGTATTTGTTGTCAGGCATGTCCAAGGAAACTTTTGGACATGCTTTTTTGCAACTTTTCAAATTTTCATATGTTTGCATTTTACTTTGAAAAGGGGATTGTGAGTTTCCTGTACACTGGATCTAAAAAAGTTAGAGGTTATGAAATGTCTGGCTCGATGAGACGCACATTTTGATGTGTGTTTCATGTGAGTGCGACATTCCTATGGCACATGAGATCCATTTTTGTAGTTTTTACATTTTTTGAGAGGACGCTCAGAGAATATTATGGGATGTTGGGGATTAATTTTTCCATTTTATCAAATTTTTCACCAGACTTGACATGTGTGCCAAATTTGGTGAGTTTTCGGGCATGTTTAGGAGGTCAATATCCTGTTTAAAGTGGCGGACAAAGAAAAAGAAGAAAAAAAATAAATGAACGAAGAACAATAGGGCCTTGGCCCGCTTCGGGCACGGCCCTCTCGCTCTCACTTAGAGTGTGAGGGGGCCGAACCCATGTGGGCTCGGTCCCCAATTACAGCAGGTTGAATAAAATTAAAAGGTCTCAACCATACAACAGCAACCTGATGAAGACGGTGTCAAAGTACTTTTATTAAAGGAGGAATGGAGCAGTGATGCAGAATAGCTTCAAATTAAGTAAAAACTAAATCAAATGCTTGAAAAACCAAAAAGCATCCCAGTAGGAAAAGACTAGCTGAAGACAAAAAGTCCTGGCCAACCTAAACAAGGCACTGCTTTGGCGTTTCACAGTCAAAACCATGTACAGGTCACACCAGATGTGCATGTGCTGATTCACATTAATTCAGGTTTACTAGCAAAACTTGGTTAATGGTCCATGGATAGACGAGGGTCAGGACTCCATTTGTGTCTGGGGACATCTGGTGAGTGGAAGTGCAACCCCCCTAGTGGTAGCATCTGGTATACAGGTTAGATATTTGTACATTTTACCACTTCAAAAAGTCAGTGGAAAAGGGAGAGTTGGAAAAAATGGTTTAAGTCCTGATGTTTATTGAACATATGCTTCATCTCAGTCCATCCACTTCTGCAAGCATTGAACCCTGCCTTTAATTCCATGCCCTTTAACATGTTCTTGCTGAATCCCCCTCACATTCAACCGATTTCTTCTGTTGAATTTGTAAATTCTGAACTTGCATGTGACCGAGTTCAAATAAATGCTGTCAGTGCATACAGTGGCATTAACAAATGTAATGGAATATTTACATTACTGCATATGTTAGTACATCATCTTACTACTATAACTACTACACCCATGTTGAATGTGTTTGGGTTATAAGATGTTTTATTTTGATTCCTACTTAGTGGTGTCTCATGTGTGAGTAACATTTGACTTGGTTAGGCTTAATCTATTTGTTATCCAACTTGCTTGAATAAATTGTGCATATTCCCAGTTGTATTGATCAGTTGTTCTCCCTACCCCAAGCCCAAAACAGGAACCTCCTTCCAGAAATTAACTATTAAATGTTATCTGTTATCTATTACCACTGCCTGCCTGTTTTCCTCATTTCAGAACTAAACTCAATGTAAACAAAGGCTGCAGTGTAGTTGGAAAACTCCCATAATGCGTCAGTTATGTTGCGCCTTTAGATGAAAACTGACAAAAGATCTTAGACATAACAGTGGAGTGCTTTCCGAGGATGTGGTCATGTCCATTCTCTCTTCATGCTGATGTAGATTTGTGCCTCCCTTTGGCTGATGTAGAGCTTCTCTGTTTATACTAAGGTCATGAGTAGGCGGCGCTCAGATTCTCTCAATGACATTTGTTGAGATAAAAAACAGTGACACTGCAGGAGACAGCTCGCACACTGTTAACAAAATCTTATTTATTTTTTCCATTCCTGTTTCTGCACTCATTCACAACAGAATGAATAAATTGTGGTTAAACAAACAGACAGTTTGGCAGTGGATGTGCTTCCACTCCCAAACACTCAAGTGTGTTTGAGTGTATAATCAATTGGTAAAATTCAGGCAAAAGCAACTGTCATTTTCTTCATTAAAATGCACCATAAAGACCATATTAACCTTATTCAGTTTGAAAACTGGAAATTGGAAGATATGCAACTTAATTTTTACTTAAATGATCCCTGTAAAGATGATCTTCATGTGCATCAATTATATTCCACCTGAAATCTCTACAATAACAGGAATTTACTGACTGTATTTGTCACAGCAACACGCAACCTTTTTATAAAATTTCAGGGGGAAATAATTAGTCGTCAGTTGGACACCATACCACATTCTTGTAGGCGACAGACAGCAGGTTGCGCTCTTCGTTGCTCAGCTCCACCCCCTGCTCCGTCACAGACTTCATGGCAGCCGCCATGTCATCATAGCGCTCAGCCTGCTCTGCCAGCTTGGCTTTCTGCACCAGGTCGCTCTTATCCATCTTTCTGCTGTGAAGAGGCGAAGCACAGGAAACAGATAGGCAGCGTTAAGAGTTTGGAACAGCCTTTACTGCCTGATTGATGAAAAAAGTCAAATAACTAAGAGACAACGCTGAGGCTGTAAGAACCAGTTGTGGTATATACAGTTGAGGGCAGAATTATTAGTCACCCTACAAAAATGTCACCGTTACATTACGTTGAATTGGCGTTGAATTATTTAAAGGTTCCATAACATAACAAAAGGTTGAAAATGCATACATATAGCACGTCAAATGCCATAAGAACTGACATGACATACACCACCATTTATTGAGATCAGTCAGACCCATTACTGGACTGAATCGTTTAACCAGTCTACTGAAACAGAGGTCACACCAATTGTTCTGGAGCAAAATGGTTTAATCAACTGTCAATGCATTAATGTAAATGACGGAGAAAAAAAAATAGTTGATAGGTGTCAGAGCTTAGTTTATATTAGACAGGTAGGTCTGTTTAGTTGCTTCTGTTTAACCTTAGCAGCAGACGTAGAATACCAGATTACCTCTCAGGACAAATTTTCCCTTATTGTTCTTGGTTGGTTTGCATGTTTCACAAGGCCCTGGCGTTAACAGTGGTTTTATAGCCCTACCACAGACCATTTTATTGGACTGAGGCATGACAGAGCCAGTCCAGGACATTCATATTTGTCTTAAGCCAGTCATTCCGGTGTAGATTTGTTTGAGTTGCTCTTTTTCTGGAAACCTAATTTTCCAAGTCACAGTTGAACACACTTAACTTTATTTTACTGGACTGCTACACTAGCAGCATAGCTAGAGGTTGGGAGGCTTGAAGCCTGGTGACTTCCCATCACCAGCATACTGCCTTTACCCTGTCATCTAATTCAGCCTGAAGGTCTAAGACTAAGGGCAGCGAGTGAGGGCTTCTCCATGGAAACCAGCATTTTAGGAGATAATTTAAAGGTTCCATTTCTGTTTTTGTAGCATTGTAAATGCTATGCGGGGTTGTGGAGATTTTTGCATCATTTTTCTGGATGGTAAGGTTACAACGATTAGCTGACAGCAAATATAGTCAATGACTAATAGTCGACGGGTCGTTAGTGACGTCATCGTCTATATCGAATCTAATGTTAAACTATGTTTGCCTGTAGCCAGATGAAGTAGCTCAGTGTGAGATTTCTTGTGCGCGTGTGTGTAGGATCATGGCTGTTTAAAGGGTCATGTCCAAATCAAATCTAGAAATCAAACATGAAACTGAAATCTGTTAATGATACTGTTGGAAAGCTCACCAGTTACCATTTGTGATGCATTGAATGTGCAAGGGGCTATGATGGACAGGTGAGTGGATGAGAAAGGTATAGGGGCGGAGTCAGTGAGCCTGTATGTGTGAGAGGAGGAAAAGAGGGAGTGAACAGACCTGGCAGTTAAGTTTATCATTAATTTTTCTTTGCTACGTTAGCATGGTTACAACTGAGAGTAACCAACACTCCTTTAACAAAGATACCAGTGTTGAATAAACCCTCATCGGTCCTGATGTCCAGTGAAATGCTAAAGTATTGTATTACTGCAGTGAATATAAATAAAGAGCCACTGATCTTTTTTTTGGGTAGTTCATACCCTGACTAGTCAACTATTTGTTAAGTAGTACAGCAGTTGATGACCAGTTGACTACTGAAATAGTTATTAGTTGCAGCCCAACCAGATTGGTCTCAATAAATGCCATTCTTCTGGCATTTGGTTGCTATACAGACACATTTTTGACCTTTCACTTGTTATTCAATGCAATTTGGCTTCCACTGATTTACATCAGGGTTAACCAACTTTGGTCTTCGAGAACTGCATGTTTTAGATGTGTCTTTGTTCCACCACATCTGGTGGTCTTTATCAGGCTTCTACAAAGCCTGACGATAGGTTTATCATTTGAATCAGGTGTGTTGAAAGGCGGATACATCTAAAACATGCAGGATAGTGGCTCTCGAGGACCAAGGTTGGTGACCCCTGAGTTACATTACCTAGTAATCGCATGTTAATTTACACTAAGATGTACAGTTCACATAACTAACCATGTGTGAGTGCTTGCATTTGGATGTGAGGCATTGGGTGAGAGGCAGACAAGAAGAGGCCAAAAATCTTTTTCCATGCTCTATTCACACTTTTTCAAATAAATGACCGTAGTTCCTCGGATCCCAAACACAAAGAACCCCTATTTACTTTTACCCATTTAAAACATCTTTATTTTATTGATTTACCATATCATTTATTTATCATTTTACATAAAATATTATTTGTGGTAAAAGTATATGCATGTAAAAGCCCACAATTAACCTTAAAAATGCTATAAGACATTACAGAAGGAAAATCAAATCTATTTTATTCATAACCTATCAAATAAATATCACATGGATAGAAAAAAAATGACTTGCCCATTGTACAAACACTAAACACTCCACACTCACAGATCTGATGCCTTGCTCAACCAGGGAAACAATAGATTACGGTGAAGCTGGATCTGTTTGTTTTCACTCCTCTGACGGCAATGACCACGAGAACGGGTGGGACTTTGCGAGATCTCACGAGTTCTCATTGTAATTACCGCGAGATTTCACTGTCAGCCGGACTGCTGCCACAACCCTGATGGATGCGGTGGAAATGAAGGATGAGACTTCAGCAGTTCCATTATAAAAACAAAAGAGAGAATAAAATGTGCAACAAAATGGACAAAAACAGCCAAAGTAATGAATTAAACACACGCAAAAAAAAATAAACCGACAAAATAAGTAACATATGAACAAAGTAAGACACAAATGGAACAAAACTGATGAAAATATAAGATAAAAAAAAGTAGGAAAATAAACAAAATAAGGAACACAATGAGCAAAAACTAATAAATATTTACAAAATTAGAAATCACATGGAAACATTTGCAACAATCTTTACTAAAAACTAAAAAAGAAGGGGAAAAAAGTATTGTAATTTGGTTCCAGTTGTTATAGTTTTGTCTTTTTCGAAATTCGTTGCTTTTTGACACCTGTTTCATGAAAAATAGTCAGTAAAAACACTGATGCGTGAGGGCTGACATGTTCTAAATGGCAGGTTTACTTTAAATATTCAGAAAAATTAAACCCTTTTTTAATTGTTTACTGACTTTTGTTGATGGAACTGATGTATGGAGATAAACAGGCGCCAAAAAGAAACTGATTTAGAAAACGATTAAACTAAAACTACTGGAACTAAATTGCAATACTCATCATTTCTTTCTTTTTAAAAATTAGTTTTTACTTAATTTTATTTATTTATTTTATTTTGCAAATTCTTCGTTAATTATTATTTTGTAAATATTTATTAGTTTTTTCTTCATTTTGTGTATTTTTCTACATTTTGTTTTCTTTATTTTTCTTCACTTTTGTTCCATTTGTGTCTTAGTTTGTTCATTTTACTTATTGTATTTGTTTATTATTCATTTTGTTGGTTTTTCATTGATCACTTTGGCGGTTTTGTTCATTTTGTTGCTTATTTTATTCTTTTCTTTGTTTTTTGCTGTGGAACAGCTGAACCAACATTTCAGTGGATATCTGAATCCACATGTTATTTTAAAAAGTTAATTATTATTCATTTTTGTTGTTTTTTTGTTTTTTTTCCCCCCATCACTTTCTCTGTTTTTCTTAATTTTGTTATTATTATTATTTTTAGTCTTTTTTACTTGAACTGCTAATGACTCAGGAGTTAAAGGGTTAAAACTAAAAATAAAATAAAGGTGAGTATTGCACTGGTTGAATATCCATCAGATTCCTCCACAATTTTTCCCCACGAGTGTAGACATTATGTTTTCTTTTTTCTTTTTTTGATAAATCCATCATAAAAAATAACTATATAAATGAAAGTCAGATGCCTTTGTATTTTAATTTCCTTTCTTTTTCTGTTTGGCGCTGACTCACAGCTTCAGTATTGTCTTCCCTCAGCAGCACCGTCAGTGAAACAGATGATATTCATTGTCTGAACAAACACTGTTGGCACCTGTGTGTGTGTGTGTGTGTGTGTGTGTGTGTGTGTGTGTGTGTGTGTGTGTGTGTGTGTGTGTGTGTGTGTGTGTGTCCTTGTATTCATATCTTTATGTGGACATTGAAATGTTTACACAGTCACATCATGGGGACGTCTGACACCACAGGGACAAAAATTCAGGTCCCCACGAGGGTGAAATATAAATGTAAGTCCCCACTAAATAAAATCAAATATATAATAAATATGAATATCTAATAAATATAAATATAGTAAAATATAAATTTGTGTGAAATATGCAGATCTATATCAATGATGTGTCTCTATAAATTAATTTGTCTTTTTCTGGAAGTCCCCATAAAGCATGAGGGGAAAAGGTGCAAAGCAAAACATATATATATTTTTTTAAAGATGTGAAAATGTATTTACTTTTTTCTTTTTCAAAATATTCTATATTTAATTTAATTTATTTTTCATTTTTTAATTCATTTTTTTCTAATATTTTTTATGTTTATGTTTTTAAAATAAATTTTGAATTATTATTATTAATAATAATATACAATAATAATAATAATAATAACAATAATACTAAAAAATAATGTAATAATAATAAACTTTAGTTGTACAGCGCCTTTCAAACATCACATTTGTGATTTAATGAAAAAAAAAAACGACATTACACACTTCTATTTTTTCCACATTTAGTAAATATCAGTGAAGTTTAGCACAAATATCCAATGTAAAAGTGACTTAAATCAAGTACTACAGCTTTCATTTAAAATGGTATGTTGTTTTTACCTCCGCCAATGAGGTTATGTTTTCATTGGCGTTGGTTTGTCTGTTTGTTTGTTTGTCTGTTACCAAAATAACTCGAAAACCTATGGACGGATTTTCATGAAATTTTCAGGGAAGGTCGGAAATGGGGAGATATGGAAGTGATTAGATTTTGGTGAAGTTCCGGAAGAGATCCTGGATTGTGGATCACTTTTAATTTTCGTTAACATTGCGGTCAATGAGGAATAGCAATGCTTGGCGGAGGTCTGCACTCTCCGAGTGCCTTTCGAGTTTATACTTGAGATGAGGTGCATTATAGTGATGTGGTAAGATTACCTGCTGGTGTGGTCACATTGGCTGGTGATGTGGTCATGTTACCTGGTGACAAAAAAATAACAATTCAAATATTTTCACATTACTTTGTAACGTCAAATCAAATAATGTCTTTAAGATAATAGAAATGTTGTGGTGCTGATGTCATAATATTTAACAATATTAATCTTAACTTGTAGTTTTATAAGTATTACGTAATTGTGTGGTCAAATTAGCTAGTTGTGGACTAAAGTTACCTGGTGGCATGGTCACATTGACTGATGGTGTGGTCATGTTTAATGACGATGTAGTCATGTTGACTGGTGTTGTGGTGACATTCACTGGTGCCATGGTCACATTGACTGGTGGTGTGGACATGTTGACTGGCGGTGTAGACATGTTGACTGGTGGTGTGGACATATTGAATGACGGTGTAGACATGTTCAATGACGGTGTGGACATGTTGACTGATGGTGTGGATATGTTGACTGGTAATGAAGAATCATACATTTATTATTTTATAATCAGAGTTCAGATATAAAATGCATTTGATCTGATAAGAAAAAAACATACTCAACAGGTGTGCTAATGGCATAAACTTGTAGCGTGTAGAAATTGTATTTTAAGATACAACACTTGGCATACTGGACTAAAGTTACCTGGTGCCATGGTCACATTGACCGATGGTGTGGACATATTGAATGACGGTGTGGACATGGTGAGTGGTGGTGTGGTCATGTTGACTGGTGGTGTAGTGACATTCACTGGTGCCATGGTGACATTGACTGGTGGTGTAGATATGTTGAATGACGATGTGGTCATGTTGACTGATGGTGTGGTCATGTTGACTGGTGGTGTGGTCATGTTGACTGGTGGTGTAGACATGTTGACTGGTGGTGTAGACATGTTGACTGGTGGTGTGGTCATGTTGACTGGTATTGTGGTGACATTCACTGGTGCCATGGTGACATTGACTGGTGGTGTGGTCATGTTGACTGGTGGTGTGGTCATGTTGACTGGTGGTGTGGTCATGTTGACGGGTATAAAATAACTTTCATCAGATAATGCACATATCTTGGTGCTGGTGTCTTATTAAAAAGTAATAAACAAATCAGATAATAGCCTCAACTTATAGTGATGTATTAATAGTGTTTACATTTAAAACACAGTTGTTACATGTTGGTGACTGGTGGTGACCCGTTCTTTATCTGGGCATGAGGTTGTATTAACTGGTGACGTAAATATTTTTTTGTCTGTAAATCAAATTGGTCATTCCTGTTCTGTAAAAATAAGTAACATTTAATTGTCTACGAATTTTAATTCCTGAAAATAGAAATCATGTTACTTTCCTATAAACCTCCTGTGCAGCTTAAAAGTTCTATCGTGGAAATATTAAATAGTTTAGCATAAACACAATTTTGTGAAGTAGTTCTTCTCCAGAAAACTTCCCTTGTGGGTCATATGGCTCAGATAGCACTGTGTCAAACACTGACAGAAGGTCAGCGCTGATGATTATTATTGTAGAGTCTATCGTAATTTTTGAGGAAAATGTCAGATATGTTGTTTGTAAAATACCTAATTTCAGCGTATTGGTAGTATGTGGGAAATCACATTTCTTTTTTCCTCACAAGCTGTATGGTTTTATGTTTCTTAGAGTTTTTTTTCCCCATATGAATGTACTGTTTTATTAAAACATAAAACTACAAATGGTAATCCATGCACTACTGCAATATCGGAATTGTACATCTGTTGCATTTCTGAACAGTAAATTACAGTAAATTAATAACAAATGCAAATATTTAATAAAGAACCTAGGAATTTTAAATTACTCAGGAAAAGTACAGACTCTTGACTCTTTGTTTTTTTTACCTGGTGCTGTAGTTACACTGATGGTTGAAAGGATAACAGGGGCTGGAGTCGGTTGTACAACTGCAAAGACAACATTACATTTTTTAACATTATATGTGCATGTAACTACAAATTTTCACAAATTTAGGCAGTTTTGGAAGATAAGAGTGAACCCAACTCACCAGCTGCAGAAATAGATGAGGCGTTGACAGGCAGGCCAAGGCTTCCATTATTTGCCGCTTCAACTAAAGTTTCAGTTACTGTAGTTGCATTTATGGTTGTATTTGAATTCTGATTGAATACAAGTTCAACATCTGCGATAACTGATCCTCGGCTGTAAAAGAAATATACTTGTAATGAGTGACAACTGGTTTACTGATTACATTACTATTAAAGCCTCAGTCACAAACATAGACTGTAGATAAAATATGGGCGGAGCTTCCATTCATGTGACCCATTGGTTTCTAAAGAGCACAAATGAAGCAAAGTAGGCACTTCCCACCGTCACCGTATTGGTAACATCATGTACGGTTACGCATTTTCATCACTCCCGGAAATCCCAAATATGGTTTCAGAGGTGGAGCTGAGAGTGTGGGGAAGATTGATTGACACCGATCAAACTGTGCGCTGCTTGTAGCTAAGAACTAACCTGGAGCTAAAGGACGTAGACAGTAAACACTGGGGGCCTTAGCACAGTGTTAACCTGTTAACCAGCTAAAAATAATTAACAAGAAGGAACATAAACACCACAAAGGCAACCAACAGGTCCAGTTCAATGAAACGAAATGGCCCAAGTGGTTTAATGTGAGGCTGAGGCCTTTCCAGGAGCTAACCACCAGCGCTAGCACTGGCAGCACATCTGGCATTTGTCAATCAAAAGGACACGCCCTGAATTATGCATCATTTTAAAATTAAATTACACTAAACAGATTAGTTCTAAAAAAAATTTCACCCCCCTCACAGTTGTCATGAATGTAAACTTGAGCTATTAAACCTAAAATGTTTTTTTGAACCAGGTTGTAAACACGTTTGTTTCTGCCGTGAAGTTGGTTTTTCACATGAGATAGGGTTAGTGTCAGGGTTAAATGAGGAATTGCTCTGTTTTGGAACCACTTCCAGGTTGGTTCACTTCTGTCTGCCTGAGGTTTACACTTGGTCACAAAGCCTCTTATGAATGATGGGTTCATATGAATTTCCTGGTTAATATGAGATCTGGAGTTTGTCAGTACGGCTGTCATTTCAAACGTAAGAGCATTTTGAGGCTTCCATGAGAAAATTACGTCATTATCTTCCATAAGAACACTGTACAATTGTGCCATGGGACCTTCCTACATCAGACCTACTGCTATTTCATGATTTATTCTATCATAAGGTGGATGTGCCTTACTCATATTCTGACTTCTGCACTGTGAAGTCGCTGGCAAGAAGACCTTACGATGCTTCAGAATATTTAGTTCACTATATAAACAGGAGCTGTGTACTGAAAGTCCCATGTCATGATCGTCACATTCAAGATAGTAATAATTCCAACAAGACTGAATCTTCTACAGCTGCAAATGAAGAAGAGGAGGCTCCAATAGTTGTAGCCATTGTTTTGGTTCAACAGCAAAAGAAGAAGAGGGACTCCTTAAGGGACCCCTAATGACAACATAATGTGTTATTGTTATCTGCTTGTGGCCACCGTATTACCATGTGGGTCCTGGAATGCCTCCATGAATGTCATGTGTTCTTCTTTGGTTGTTCATAAGGCATTTGATAGGTCACCTTGCAAAAGTCGATTTCGTAGTGCGTTCATGGAAAATCTTGCACACGATTACTCACCTGGCTCTGAACTTAGGAACAGTCTACAAACTATTCATTTTCATAAGTTCACCTTAAGAAGGTCATACGAAATGGTCCATAAATTGTTCGCACAGTGTTCGTAACCATTGGTAATATCATTTGTGACTGAGGCTTTATTTTTGTCTGCGATATGTTTGACCATTTACAC
>JAPTYR010000001.1:7498711-7511255 GCA_029814505.1 Siphamia roseigaster | reverse complement strand
ATTTTCGTTAACATTGCGGTCAATGGGGAATAGCAATGCTTGGTGGAGGTCTGCGCTCTCTGAGTGCTTTTCTAGTTCCCCTTTAAAACACTGATTTCCTTTTCCTTTTTACTGTTGTTTGTGGTGTTGTCGTGATTTTCATTTATTTATTTTACGGTGTTTTCAGCGAGTTTTGACTCTAACTGTTTTTGTTTGTTTGTTTCAAGAGCCCCAAAACAACAAGTACTGGCCAAAATCGATATACATTCTGAGTGACTTATTTAGCATAATTTTGTATTTATTTTGTATTTTACATCAAAGTCTGTGTTGCATGTCAATCTTCCCTCTATCTGTTCAGTTACTGTGGTATTTGTGGATCAAGTAAAAGTGAGATTTCTTCGTTCACGTGCTAATTTTGAACAATGCAATGCACACTAAAAGCATACCATAGGCTCTCAAACAAACAAATGAGTAAACCTTTTAAACAGAAGAGCCAGCCGTCACATTCTCCACCTAATAATAGTCAGCTTTCAATAAAATAGTCGAGCAGTGTGTGCAAATGCATTTGATATCCTTAAGTGCTGTGACAGGCTTAAACCCAAGGTCTCGTGCTTTTATTTGAATAATAGAATGACCAATATGTCATTTTAATGAGCTCTCACCAAACAGTAATCCCTGGAAAGAATTAAAAGGTTTTGTGTTTTATTCAGTAATCACTAGGGCTAGTAATAATATCCTGCAGAGAAGCTTCTCCTGTCTCACTCACTCAGTCCACGACTTAAGTGAAAAACACAATCAAATAATTCTTTTAGAGCCATTTTTTATTTATTTATATATTTGCTCAATTTGTTTGCACCTTCAGGGAAATTAAAAGTTTCCTACACATCACTTCTGCATTTCATACATGTCTCCTTTTTATATAATAAAGCAGTGGCTAAGGAAACAGTTACTGGTTTTATAGATGCAACAATTGCCAGCATGACTTAATTAGATGATCATTTAAAGATATGTGGTGAAGAAGAAGAAAAAAAAAAGCTGATATATGGTGGTCACTTGTTTTGCACATGCTAATCACAGTTTCCTTGCTAAAGGCTCTCAAGGTGTCACAATGCTTGGCAGGCGGCAGCAGGGACACCTCAGTCAATAACACAATATGTATGTGTACATTGCAAAATGTCACAGTATGTATAGAAAAGCCTAGATTTCATAGCCAAGTGTGATAATATTATTCACATTTCAGTGGGGCTCAGCTATGCTTGATTTGCATCTCCTGCTGTGTTCCCCTCTCAGCAAAATGTAGAATATGTTGTACTACAGAATTGGGACTTTTTTTTTTTTTTTTTTGAGATCTTTGTTTAAATAACAAGTAATGGTTCTATGTAGAGCTGCACAGTATATTGTTGGAGCATCAACAATGCAATGTACATCTGTGCAATAGTTGCATCGCAGGTCCTGCAATGTAGGAGACAAATTAACTCTTAATTGCTCTCATGTAAATGTCAGGTATATCTGACACACACCGCATCCAGCAATCCACCAATCACAGTCTTTCTTAATCAGTTTGGAGTGAGTCGCTGCTAACAACATTGAAAAATGAGCAATGAACAAGAGAAAATCATTGTTACCGAAGACTTAGTACCAAAAATAAAAGCAACATCAGTTATTTAGAAATTAAGGCTACAAGAAGATACCGAAAAACATTCTGTGTTGATAGTGCTTTGGAATTGTTGCCACAACGAGAGGAAACAACTAATTTATTTGATCATTGACATCGACACCACACAGCTGTTCTATCCTCCTCAGTATTTTTCATATTGCAATGTCAGTTTTTTCCAGAGATGTTTAGTAACGAAGTAAAAGTAACATAGTACTGTACTTAAGTACTAAAATGCAGCATCTGTACTTTTTTTGAGTAATATTTTTTCCTCACTTATACTTTTACTGCACTACATTTTTCTGATGAATACTAATTAATTAATACTTTTACTCTGATATATTTACCTCCGCCAAGGAGGTTACGTTTTTGCCAGCGTTTATCTGTCTGTCTGTTTGTTTGTCTGTGTACAAAATAACTCAAAAAGTTATGGATGGAGTTCGATGAAATTTTCAGGATAGCTTCGGAATGATACAAGGACCAATTGATTAGATTTTGGCGATGATCCGGAAGGAATCCTGGATTCTGGATCACTTTGAAATTTTCGTTAACATTGCGGTCAATAGGGAATAGCAATGCTTGGTTTCTTATGATACTATGTTACACGTAGGTTTAATGACCAGGATAGAAGAAGAAGAAGAGCAACTATCATTGTTTTTCATTCTATGTCTTCTATCATGAATGAGGACAAATATGATATCTCCCTCAGTCCACACTATGTTTTGTTCCAGGCATTTATTCACACTCTACATGTCAGGGAAGAGCCAGCAAATAGATGATAAATCACACAAATAAGATTTTTATTTCAGGTTATTGTCATATTTATATAAAATAGGGTTTCGTTTTCCTTTGTGCATTTAGTCTTTTGTAAAAAAAAAAAAAAAGGCAAAACCACTGCAAGAGAGATTTATTTTACCATTTCTATCAATTTCTATCCATCAGCATTTTCACAGCAAAACATCAAAATTAATGGAACTTGTTGGCATTTTTGCCACCAATTCCCTAAAATTTTGTAAAAAAAACAAAAAAAAAAAAAACAAATTTACAGTATCAAAGTCCAAGTCAATGTCTAATTTGTACTGTAAACTGTACATGGATTTATTTTTAATATTTTTTTGATGGGACTAATGACTTTCAAGTGGCAATGTTCTTTCCATGCCCAAGTATTGGTCATCCGGGCCCTTTAACCTTTCAAGGATGTTCAGAAATGAGATGCAGATGGTACACAGTGAACAGTGATGGGAGATTTTCAGTGTTTATGAATAACATTTTCCACTGTTGTAATAAACCATAAGGTCCAGATGACACTTGTCAGTTGATTTGACAACATAAACTCCATGCATGTCATAATAAAACATAGACTAACACAATCACATGCATACATATAATGTCCTCTCTTGTATATGCACACAAGCACGCTCACATTACCCCCTTTCACAAAAAGATTAGACAGATTATTTTAGCCTGGGGATTATGATGGACTGTATCTTCAATAACTTGCACTTCCTGTTCCCACGGTAGCAGTCGCACTAACCCATGGTCAGTGGCCAAGGCCCCCTCAGTTTCTCCCACGACGACTTATTACATTTTGACCCACACAAGCAATTCAGCAGATGTTTGAGGCTGTTTTTCAATTAAGATGGTATTGCAGTCCTCAACCGGTATTGTAAGCTCGCTTATCTTCATTAAGGAGTTGAATTCAGGAATACGGGGTTTGCTTCGGTTTCCACTGAAGCTCAGATGCAGATATTTGAACCAGCATGACTTGAGGCTTTTGAAAAGAGGTTGTTAACCACAGGGCACAGCAAGCGACAGGAAAGGATTGCAAGGATCATGGTGTGGTTTGTTGATGTTATTTTTAGACCTTCAGATGGGATTCTGGCATTTTGTTATATTTTCTTTTTTAGTGTACATTAACCCTAAATGCCTTTTTGCAGCTTCACACACACGACAGCAGAATATGGTTATTTAAAGAAACCTTAGGAAGGGTTCAACAAAATCTTCTGAAAGCATTCTTTGTGTAAGCAAGGACTCAAAATGACTCAGTTATGGGAGGGACAGGATTTTTTTTTTTTTCCCCCCTCTACCAGCGTCACCTACATTTTCCTACATGGGCAAACACTGAGTGTTCTTCAATGACCATGATTTAGACTGGCTTATTTTTCCAATAATAAACTATATCAGTGAGGAATGTGAAGCTGTTTCCTTTGGGCCCTCACTGCTCCACTTAAGAAGCTGAGGGGTTGAACAGTGGGGAATTATTGGGTGAATCATGAATAGGTCTTTCTTACCCATGTATGTGACACTATAGACATGTGACTATGCCATGCTGACATGCCTCGTGGAATTATCATCTTCCTCTGTGATGTTAACAGTGACCCTTAAAAGGCAACTAAATACTCACATCCTTTGAAATGACTAACATGCAGGGTCATTCACAAAATCCCATAGTCGATGTCACTGCACACGCATTAACTTTACGATGAATAAACAAAATATTTCAGCATTGATATTACATTTTGGATTAGTTATCAGGCAATAAACCAAATGCTTTGGGCTTTGTACAACAAGCTGCATTTAGTTTTAATGCTTAGAACTAATAAATCACGCATGCAGACTTGCTTATGGGTACAGTCTCACACGTGTTGCTGATTGAACATGTGTTTGCACCCCGACTGATGGATTGGATTGTGACGTACACCAACTGCCCTGTGGCCTCCAAGGATGGTCTGATTGGCAGAGGGAGCCGTATCCTTTTAAATTAGAGACTTGTGTTAGATGTCTTTAGGAGGTAATGACTGGATACCCTGAGTCATGCTCTGTTGCGGCCTCTGCACCAGCCATATTTGCATCGAAGCTACTGTGACCAACCAGATCTGGTTTGCGTTACACTGCACTCGGCATAACCACAGTGCACATCATGTGACAGGCTACAGAGGAGTTTTGTTGAACTTGGATCATTCCTCTTGAGTGTGACCATCTGTGTCCCTGGAGAGTCAGTACTGACAGCGGTGCACAGTTTCCCAGTGAGGCCTAAGAAAAGACTCATCCAGAACATCACCTCACATCTGGATGACCCTGAGGTTAGAAGCCAGGGTTGTATGAATCGCTGAAGGGGCTTCATTCCAGTTCAGTGTCCCTGCTGCTTTGACACATCTCTGGTTCTCTTTTTTTTTGTGTTTGGAAATTAGCCTGAATGAATGAGTAGCCATCATCAATCTGCTCACAACTTGACTTTGTGTAAAATGGTATTTTCAGGTGGTACTAATATGACACAAAAGGGAGACTGTTGAAAGAGCTGTGAGTATTATTCATTTAAAAGTGCATTTTTCTGTTAATGCAATCAGGAAGTTTTGCAGCCCTGGAGTTCAGAAGTGGAGGCAGCTTCTGCAAATGGAAATCATTGGGAGATGGATATATTTATATATCCATAGATAGATAGATAGATAGATAGATAGATAGATAGATAGATAGATAGATAGATAGATAGATAGATAGATAGATAGATTTTTTTTTACAATAATACATTAAATTAAACCTTAAATACAAAATTAGCTTTTGTTCTAAACTGCCATGGTACCATGAATGTTAAATACTCTCGTATATTCTGTTTCTTCAGTATCTAACACATGTCTATATTAGGAAGTGAATTACTAGTATATTTTTTTCTGCGCTGAAATGTCCTTCTAACCACAGATACCAGGTTGCTAGTATTATTAATATTAATTTTAAGTGCTCTCATTTAAATATATTCCACTTATTCTTCCAGTTTATGTGAATAAACCTATACTCTATATCTTGCTTTTGAAATTTTCTCTATTGGTGCCAGTGTGTTTGGCTAAGAATGCTTGTCGAGTTACAAAATGACAAACTAAAAAAAAAAAAAAAAAAAAGCGTGCCTCAGATAAAGCTGCCAAAACATAAGAGCAATCTCTGTTGGCCCCCAGCCAGAGGTCTTACGAGGCAGCCGGTCTGTTACTAATCAAAACCAACTGGTGGGAGCCTTTCCCAGCACAGTGAAATAGCAAGCTAAGAAAGAATGACGAAAAAGTCCAAGGAGAAGAGAATAGAGAGTAGCATTGAGAGAAAAGGAGAGGCGAGAGGAAGTTTCTCAAACACTGAGGAGAGAAAGTATATGAGAGAAGAGCAGAGTGGATAAATGCTTATAGTGTGGGATGAGTTGTGAGACGGGGGATGGGGCTCCCTGGATGTGACTCAGACTCCCTGTCCAAGGCAGCTGGGAGGGAACCTGATGAGAACGGGATCGACCGGAGGAGAGCAGGGGTGGAGTGGGGGGAAAGAAACCCGGCCCCTCTTACACCACCCTAACTCTCAGCATTCAGCGTCAGCAAAAACTCTAATGTGATCAAGATGGAAGTAGTGTGTGGACTTTTCACTGCTCCCCGGCTTTCTGTCTGCCTTTGGGGGCTTCTCTCCTTTTCCGACCATTTTACAGTGAACTTACTGGACTCCAGAAAATAGCCTGCAGAAAGTCAGAATAAGGACTGCTTGACAAAAAACTGTCTGTATCATGTCACTTGGATAGAAATGGATTTATAATTGCCAAACCTGGACGGACTGTTTATCAGCAGTTGAATGAAACGCCAACTTGTAAAACGTCTCTGGATCACTCATCTTGAAGCAAAAACTGGATCTGTAACATAACAGTTGGATTATCACTTGTTTTTTTTTTTTTTTTTTTAATAATTGGATATATAGCACGGTGTCATCGCTGGAGAATTAACAAGTAAATGTCATTTATTTATATATTTGTACATAAAATAAGATATTGTTCTAATTCTGACAGTCTAAACAAATTGGTTTACAACATTTTGTGCAAGCTTTCTCCCCAAAACTAATAACTGACAGCAAACTAGGAGCAACTTATTGTAGGAATATGACAGTTGGTAACATCCAGCTGTGCTCATGATGGTGCAAAAGCCTGGGAACACTTGACAGAAATGTGAATAACGGGTCTAAATATTGTACTTTTATTACAACTGGCAACTGCAAACATTCTTTTTGACATATTTTTAAAACTAAAAAAACAGACTAAAAACAAATCTCTGTTTGTAGTTTTCAGTCACTTAAAGTGGCTCCTCACCTTTCACCTGTATTTCTTTACTCTCACTCTTGTGCCCAGACTTTTCTCAATATAGCAGATGTTTAGCTTAACTGGAGGACATCCTGCTTGTTGAATCTTTATGTTCCCTTGCTGCATGCTGTACATTCTGACCTAGAACAACAGGGAAAACACACAGCGTAGTAGAGAGGTTGATGATTAATGCAATAGTGCCTACGGAATCGGGATACTGTATGGTTGTAGAGAACCAGCTGTTTTAGAGCACAGACTGTCACTTGCATTTTTCCCGGAGTTACATCATTCACATTTTTCTGTGTGCATGGGTGGGTACAGAATGACACTTAACAAACATCCTGATTTTTTTCAAACTTGTTTTGCACACTTGATGTCCAGTGATTATCCAAAGTGTTGTGGTATTGATACAGTGTGCTTATTTGGTGAGAACAACATAATACTTTGGTGTCCTGACTCATTCCTTCTTTGTTTTGCTTATCAATTCCTACCAAAAAGTTCAAGAAAATGGAATTTAATTGACTAAGTATTGTGTAATGTAGAGATTGGAAAACCTTTGCCTTGTAAATGTCTCAAAAATGGTGAATTCTCTTGTTTTCTTCATGCAAAGCTGAATAAATCAACCATTTTCAGGAAATGTTTAAGTACCTACCTATGAGCTCTTAACAGTAGGAATACATTGTGTACTTGTGTATAAAGATTAACATAACTTTAGGACACTGACTGTTTTCTATTTTTATTTTCTCGTCTCTCTAGCATCGCCAGTCACTCTGTTTTCTGGGGTCGAAATCATCTCTATGGGATAGCCTCGGATGTCCATTATGCCAGTAGCTATACGGAAAAGAAGTTGGGAGGAGCATGTTACACATCCTTCAGGATTACAGTACAGCTATGATGATCTTGACCTGGTCTGCTGTCATGGAGTTGACAGTGACGGACCTTGGGTGGGCTCTGAGGCTTCAAAACAAGGACGACGGACAAGATGTGTCTCCATGCCAGAAGGGTCTCACCCACTGTCCGCAGACGACAACAATCAAACGCTGGAGATGACAGCTACTCTTGTACGTGATGATACTAAATCAGGACATTTAAAAGTAGTTCAAGCTAATGTTGCACAGGATTTTCAGGAGGGTTCACCACATGATTTACATGTTTTAGTAGATGCTGACATTTCCAAAAGGGCCGCAGAGTCAAACAATCTCCAAAATGTGAGCATCAAGCTGTCTGAAAAGTTTCACTGTGAGTCAAACAGTAGGATGTCAAGTGCAAATATTTTTTATGCAAATGATAACGTAAGTCATTGTGACAAAACTGTCATTGGAGAGGATGGTACAGAGAGTAGACAAAGTCGTGACTTCTCTAATGACGAAACTGTTTTAAAATGTCCATATATCTCTCGTGAAGAGCAACAATGCATCTCTATCTCTTCAAACAATGGGCCTTCACTGCCTGAATCTGTTGGTGAGCAGCCTGGCATCCCTCCAAATCAACAGGAAACAAAGGAGAGTCATACAGAGAGTTACAACAGACCTCCTGAAATCTCTGAGGCTACACTAAAACCAACCTCTGTTGACGAACTGGAACCTCAAACTGACCTCCCAGATGTTGACGAGGAGCATATTTCCACTTCTTGCCATGCTGGTGCAACCCTATCTGCTGCTGGACCGCACAGTTCAGTTAATTTGATGGAGAGCTGTGAGGTTATATCACATACTGAAGAAACTCTGGAACCAGTTGTGACTTTAGTGTTTGATGAAGAATCTGACAAAGGGGAAACTGAAACCTGCAGGACAAATTCTGCTGACAAGCCAGATGGATTGAATGACCCAGAAAGGCTAACTGAAAATAGAGGACTTGAACGTCATGCAAGAGACATTCAAGGAGGGGAGCACAGTGATCATGACCATGTCAAAGTTTACGGTTGTGAAGTACCTGAACAGATATCAGTGGAACAGCATAACGCTGACACAATGGCAATGGGCACAGATGAGGAGGCAAAAAGTGAAGAAACAATGAGTAAGACTGCAACTGAAGTCATATCTGAGCCAAATGCAGATTCTGATATTTGTGTGAGAGTTGAGAGTTCCTCTTTGACAGTTAATAATAATAATGCATCTTCTGAACAGCTGCTTTCTGTTGATCCAGAAGGAGACCCAACACAAACAAGCACTACTCAGTGTGCAGATCAGAACTTAGTAACAAATCATTTACATCCGTCAGTGGAGAACACTGATGACTGCCTGGTAGCGACAGAGGTCCCTGGTTGCGACGAACAAACCTTACCTCATCATTTGGAGAATAGCTGCTCCACATTGGACCCTATCCCAGAGGTGAGCCCTGCTGAACCAGATGATGCAGCTGTACTGACCCCTCAAAAGAACATTGGCTTAAATTTCAACCCAAACTCAACACGTCAGGACTCCTCAGCTGGTGATGTACATGAAGGGCCTGGAAAATATTCCTCCAACCATCTGCTTTGCTCTGTAAAGGTCAATGATGAGGTTTCGCCAGAAGGATTCCATGGCAACCAAGCCACTGGTCATCACGGCAGTGACTCACCTGCCTCCGAGGTGGCAGATGGTCAAAGGGAACACTACAGTCCTGAAGCCACAGTCTCTAGAATGGAGGAGACAGATGAGGCTGCACAAACAGTAATTAACAATGACGCACACCTCGTCGGTCCATCTTTACATGAGATGAGAGAGCCTGAAAATCACAAAGATGACGGCACGGTCAAAGTACGCATGAGAAAGGTAAGGGATCAGAGTAAAGTGTATACACTGGGCATGTGCTGTCTGTTTCAATGAGTTTTGTCTTTCTTTTTAGTGGTCACATTTCAGGACCAAGAATAAAGTTCTTCCTTAAACTTAACTCACATGTGCAACTCGAATAAAGCCAACAAATAATTTTTGTCCCCCATTCTGGCAAGCTTCTCGGAAAACAATGACTTCACTCTCACATGCTTACAGATCTGTGAGTGGGGGGGGGATCTGTGAAATGTTTTACTCTTTCTCAACTGCTCGTTGCAAAACAAGGTCCTATAAGGGCATGGAGACCATGAATGTTGGGGCATTTGAAAGCTCAAGTAATCTCCACTGTGAATGTTTTCTTCAGCAAACACGGTATGCTTTACTTTTGGCACATGTAGTCATTTCAGTGTGTGCCAGTGACTTTATATGTAGCCTGTGGATTTAGGCAGAGAAATGACACAATATTTATTCACTTATGGTAGTTGCAGTGTTGGTTCTTTTGGAAGGACAACAAGAACTCCGTTATTTATAACAGGTTTCACAAAGTCAGCATGTTGTTTGGACAAGTACCATATTGTGAATATACATTTTTGTGAAAGGTTTTAATTGAAGGCAGTCACCTGCAAAACAGTGAGTGACTCTTACAGAGTTAAATAAATCTTACACTCGTTGCTGTTATATTTGGAAGGATTCAGTGCACTGTAAATTATATGTCTTTCAAAACTGGTAACCTTACAGGGGCCATGTTGAGGTCAGAAGGAAACACTGCAATTTGGAATCCAAAATATTGACTGTGATATGTTTAGTTGTGTTATAATAACCCAGCAAAACATGTTTGATTTGTTATGTTGTTGTCATGTGAGATATGATATCATGAACTATACTACAGAGTGCAGAATCCAAGTGAGGAATCTGTAATAGTAGCTTATTGGTTTGTCAGGTGTAGCTTCATGGTTTATGGACATAAATGTGATAATATGGTGCACAAGAAATGACTAGTGCTACTGCTTTGTGAAGCTCTTTAATAGATCAGTGTAGAAGCTTAACGTGTCCTCTAGGGTAATGTGTGATGTTACTGATGTTGCTATCACAAGGATCTCTCACAAACGGAACATAAATTAATGTAAAGCCATAAAATGGAAGTCACCAAGTCTAACAATCTACCGTAGAGTAATTGCCTGCTTTCTTTTGTGACAATGTTTTCACAAAAGGATGTATTTATGTACAAAATAAAACTGCACAGTTCAAAAATGGATGGATGGATGGAATTTTTTTTTTAAAGATTTTAAAAATCTGAAAACACTACATGGCACATGGGAAATTAGATAATTTAATACACAGACTGACTCATGAATTCACTGTTTTTGTTCAATTTGTATCTTTTTTGTGGCCATAATAACTACGCAAAATGATTATTGCTTTTCTTTCTTATTACTAAATCCTCTATTTTTGTGTTTTTTTCCCCACTTATTTTCAGGTTATACCTTACTATACTTGGGGACATTGTATCCCACAATATGTCTATTCTGCTTGCACACAATGTGATGCAGATGATGAAACCTTATAATGCACAGGCCTATATAACTAGTTTATTAGTGAAAAGGGGATTTAGGGAGTTTCATGATAACATTAAAGAAAAAAAACATGTTGTTTTCCCCAAGGGAAAACTCTTTACTGTCAAATAAAAAAGGAAAGGAAAAAACCCAAACATCCATTTCCAGACCTTGGCCGACAGATGCAAAAGCAGCCTCGAGATACCCCAGGATGTTCTGCAGGACAGGATAATTTGCTTATAGCTAATACAGCCCCAGTGAATCCTGTAGTTGGATCATTCGATTTACAAAATGAACCCATCTGGTTTGCATAATGGCTTGAGATTAACCTGATATTGGGCTTTGTTACTATCTTTATTTGTTTTAGCAACAAGGCCTTATCCTGACCTCAGGGCCAAACAGGCTCAACTGTCGTTTATCTTACACCAGACGACCTGGCAACATCATTATCTCAATGCTCTGTGGTCATTTCTCAACGTTTCTCCTCTCATCATTGATGAAATTCTTGCCTTTCTGTCCTTTATTACTTTATCATACTGAATAATAGTGTACACTTTATCCACATTTAGATTTGTTTGCACACCATGTTTAGCTCAGCAGAGAAAAAGACTCAGGCCAGTGGGTAGAAGTGAAAAAATGGGATGTGGGCAACAGAGTGTCAGAGGGGGTTGAAAAAAGGCAAGGAAAGAGGAAGGAGGGGTCTAGGAGTTCAAACAGTGTGAGAACTGTCTCCCATCTAAAAAAAAAAAAAACCAAAACAAAAAAAAAACAGGATGTTTAAAGGAATGTAACTGAAACCTCAAAAGATGGGAAAGCAAGAAAAAGAGCCTTATGTGAACACCCAAACCACCAGAATGCCCCCTAAAAATATTGCCTTTCTGAACATTCTGACTTTGCACTTGTTTTTTACTTTGCTGTTTTGTGGTTGTTATTGCCATGTCGAGCCAGATGCTTTTGTTCATTCAGTGAGGCCTCGTAAAGATGTCATTGTTTTCGCACGTACAATGTTTCATTGTGACACTTTGCCATAGAGACAGAACGTAGCGATGTTTGCTGCCACTAGTTAGGAATGCCAATGAATACATCAATGTGAGAGACATTTTCATGGCAGACTTGGCTCTCAGTGTCTGGTTGCTCCCTCGGCAAACCCAATAGGAACTGCTTCTGACAGGCTAATTAGGCTTTAACTGGAAAATAAATGTAAGTGTATGTCATAAGACATTATTAGGGACACATTTGGGAGCCAGACATAGGGCTGGAGCCACAGCTTGTGCATTGTAAAGGACATTGGGTCTATGATCCGTAGATCTGTGCTATACACACCAACATTAGTGACAACTGAGCTCATATGAATGTTGTCATCAGTACACACCCATTTTAAAGTTAACTCTAAGCAGTGCAAAGCAGCAGCCACATCTCAGGATATGTGTCTGAATGTGTTGGGCAAGTTACTCAAAAACTGTAATACACTACTTATTACTTGTTGCTGTCATTTTAAAGTAATGCCTTACTT
>JAPTYR010000001.1:7410104-7420389 GCA_029814505.1 Siphamia roseigaster | reverse complement strand
ATCTCATAATTATGACTTTTATCTCATAATTGTGACTTTTTTAATCTCATAATTATGCATTTTTATCTCATTTTTATTACTTTTAATCACGCAATGCTGACTTTTTATCACAATTTTGACTTTTTTTTTTTTTTTTTAACATTTTTCCTAAATTTCCTGACTATACCCACAACACTGAATATACCCGATCAAACACATTGTCTACACTTTAAAAGGCTTTATTTTTTGATACTTTTGAAACTTTTATGATTTTTCCTGGTTAAATAAGCATTATTTCAGCTGGCATGGCAAAAAAGAAAAAGTCCAGTTTTAATTTTTTACTTTATTACAATTGAGTTGTACTTTTTTACTTTTACTTAAGTAAAGGAGTGGAGTCAGTACGTCTACTTCTACCAGAGTATTTTCCCCCACACAAGTAGTAGCTCTACTTCTACTTAAGTACAAAATGGGAGTACGTTTACCACCTCTGTCTTTAGGCTATCACCAAGGCATCAACTCTTTCCTTTTCCTACATACTCCATGAGTTATGAGTGATGTAGCTGTCTACAAGAGCTATTATAAAAAGAATGTTAAACTCACCTATAATTTCTGAGTTTTGAGAAATGACCTAATTGCAGCCATTTCTCTGACCTTCCTTAAAGTGGGATCAAAGTGCAGTAAAGTCAACGTGTTAACATCATTAAGACTTCCTAAAAAATCTGCCTTGTATTATTACAGGGGCTGTGCGTCAGTTCTGTTGCGCCTTCGGGTCAGAGGAAGGCCCAGATGCATTACCATACCTGCAAGACTCCTCTTTTCACGTCGCCACTTGCGCTTTTCAGACTAATCTCTAGTCTCAAAGAGAGTACCTCAGCTGTCTCCACCGTTTTCTAATCATATGCAAACTTGGCACCGACCTCCAGTCAACTGGTGCGCATTAGGACATAGATTCAGACTAGGTGGGGGTTATAATTAATACAGGTGGCTCCTTTGAGACATATTAATTATTATGGATGCCACTGTATGACTTATTTGAGGTGATTAAGAGAAAAGTAGCCTAAATACGGTCCATTTTTGCGCATGAGCCAAAGTTACATTTTATGGAGCTGCACCAGATAACTCTGGGGTGTAATCTTAGGATTGGGGTTCATGCTGTTCTCCTTTCAGAAGTTTTTTTTTTATAAAGCTGCTTATCATGAGCAGTGGGTTTTGTTTTGAGTGGATCTGCGTGTCTCCAGCGCCTTATCAGCAGTGGAGTGGCCGGGGGTGGAGCCACGTCAGAGTTGCCCATTCCTAAAGCTTGAATCACACACTACTCTCCATTCACATTCCTGTTGGGAACCGCTTCATTCAGGCGCTCACAGAGGTGGAAGATTTTCAGCATTGTGGGATTGTGTTTTACGCAGTCAGAGAATATATTAAAACCATGGATTTACTGCCATGCGCAAAGGCCAGAGGACATTTGAAGCCTTCTGTAGTTTTCTGAGTTTTCTTTCATTGGATTTATCATGCGGGCTGTGCGCTAACGGTGGAGTAAACCCGACCGGACTGTCATAGCCTGGAGTTTAGTTGCTGGGTGGGACTGACCGCAACTAAGACCGTGGAAAATGATATTAACACGTAAGTCCATTTCAGTTCTACCTGTACGTGCCAATTCTAAATATTTGTATGTGGTTTATTATAGTAAAAAATAGTCCAGTGTCCGTGCGTTCAGAACAGAATGTGACATTGTATCCATCAGAGAGTGGAATAGGAGTTGAAGGAAACACACTCTGACACTGACCACTTTGGAGACTCATTTACTCCTGTTCACAATTTAAGACAGAAAAGTCTCAAAAGTTTCATTTAAGTCCGTTTTTATATGTGACTACTGATGACTGTCTTTAATAGTGTATGGGTTTTGTTGAAGTGCGCCTTTTACGCACGCATAGAGGATGGAGATTGTGGCAGACTAACGCACTCTTTTGGATTAAATTAAACTCTGACCCATGTGGGGAAGTGGAATGTACAGCCTTAGTCGTATTTAGTGTCTTTTAAGATTATCAGAAGGTATTGTACCAGTCCGCGACAGTTTGTTTAACTGCCTGTGCCTTTTGCCTGTGAGTCGACCTTTTGCTGCCGGGGGATGTGAGGGGAGGTGATGTTGAGTCGGTATAAAAGTTCAGATGCTCACCTGTGCTTGCAGCCTTGACTTTTAATTGTGGTTTTTGGTCATTTTTTTGTCTTTTGACTGAACTGCTTCAATTGATTGTTTTTATATGCACTGGATCATATCAGTTCCCTGGAAAAGATATGACCACAGCAGGTTGGGTTGAACCATATAACCATTAGAGACGTGCTCAGACACACTTGCAGACTTGTCTTTCAGGCTGGAATTCCTCAGCTTATGGAAGTTGGTGGCTGATCTAGAAGAGGACATGAGGGAAACATTCTCTGCCACTCTGTGAAACAGGAAGTGTGCAGGGACTTTATGTGAACTGTTACTTCGTGTTCTGTGAAAAGACGCATATGTTCAGTTTCTAAAGTGGAACTACAGACTGGCAGGGTATCCCCATATGAATGGATAGTTATCAATGGCAGGTAGACTGTCACAGCCTTTGAATATGCCTGGTCACCTGATCCACATCCAAGACCCTCTGTGTGAGCATAAATCTGTCATCAGTGAGCACAGGGACCTTTGGGGTTAGGTCTGTGATGATCCATCTGGACCAGCTGCGTGCTCATATGCATATGTGTGCATGCATGCGGTAGATAACTGGAATGGACCGTGGCAGTAACCTCATTATTCGTTCGTGAGTGTGTCAACAGGGTATAGCTTGAGGCCAGCCAGATGGTGATATTCCTGGCACCGTCTCATTTAACTAACAACCAGACCCTCTCAGAAAACACCAGCTGTCTCAGCCGTGGAATCACAAAATGTGATACCCATCAGAAGAAAAATCTGATATTGCCTATCCTCGCATTCCATCGGAGTACTGGAGGGATTTTGCACCAGTCGCATTAGTAGAAGTGTTCTCCAGTTGTTCGACTGTAGACGATCGTTTTCAAGACACATGCTGAGGTGAAAACTCCAATTATCCATTAAATAGTTAAATGAAGTTCCAGACAGTGAATCAGTGACAAATCAAGTTCAAAAACACATCTGGTGTTAGCTGATGTTACCACTGAGGTGAAGGTAACAGTCAACTTGTCCCACGGTTAATTCGGCCCATGGAAAAATCGTCCCACTTCTGCCACTTCTTTGTATTGGTTACACAAAAATTGCAGTGCTAGATTAGGGTTTGGGTTTAGGGTGAGGGGTAGGATTAGGGTTAGGTTTAGGGGTAGGGTTAGACTTAGGGCTGAGGGGTAGGGGTAGGGTTAAGGGACAAAGTGGGACCGAATTAACCGAGGGACGAATTGACCAGGGGACAAGTTGACTGCCTCGAGAGACGAGTTGACTGCCCCGAGGGACGAGTTGACTTGGCCGAATTAACCGTGGGACGTATTGACTGTAAACCGGGATGAAGGACAAACACTGGCAGCATGTCGTCTCCCTGCTTTGCTTACTGTAGATTACTCAGTAAGGAGACTACTGAGCCACAGAGTCTGGCCTTCTTTATCTCATCACCTGTCTAGACCCACTTTGCAGCTCCTTCAGAGTGACCCACACAAACCTACTTGATAAGAACTCTGTGATTGCCTTTTCGGTTCTTTTACAGACTGCACTCCAAGACCTGGCAATAATCAGGTAATTCTAGATAAGCCACCTCAATTGAACAGCTGCCAGTCAAAAATTCTTGTCAATTTGACCACTTCAAAGACCCAACCCCGGTGATAACTGTATTCAGACTCTTGACCTCCAGATTGCCATGTATGTGGCAGAGTCTTTGAGGTGGGGAGCAGCAGCCTTTGTTTACTGGCTGCTGACAAACTGCCTCTGGAGTCGAATATTCAAGCTCAGCCAAGCCAGACCCCGCTGCCTCCTGCAATGGAGGGAAACTTTGGCCAGCAATTGTGAGAATTTCCTGCCACAGGAAAGGAGAGAAGAGAAGGGGAGAGCAGAGTTGAAATAAGCAAAAGAGAACAGTAGAGATGAGGGTGAGAGCAGGAAAATGAAATTAAAGAAGAGAAAAGATCATGGATAATTTTAGAAGCTAGTGCTGTTGGGCAGTGAGTGAAGCTTAGCTCTGACTGGCCCCTCAGCAGCACGCCTTTGGCCAAATTCCAGAAGAAAAGCCACTCGTGATCCATATGAAATCTCTATTAGCATCGCCTTGGCTCCTATTAGTCATGTTATCTGCTGATAATCGCTCTCATCTTTCTTTCCCACTGTGAAGGAGTGTGTCTCTCTGTTGTTTTTGGTCCTTCATATTAGCCTGAAATAATGGATTATAATTCCAGCTGAAAGAACTCCTCTACACATAGCCAAATGTATTCGTCACAATACAGTGAGAAAGTGTTGTAGATTTACTGGAAAGTTGAACATTTCAATCCATGTAACTGTTCCCCCCGAGGCCTGCTCAGCTTTAGACACATATCCATCTGTTTCTCTATCCTGTCTGACGGACATGCTTCAGACATCCTGTCACACCCCTCAGGAGTTCTGCTGTACTCAGAAACACAAATGCACTTGTACATCTGTCATACTGTTTGTTTGTTTCCAAGCCAACTCGTGATGATACTGTATGAAGACACCCCAACAGTAGGAAGTGTTGCTTCATGATTTGGCAGAAGGTTAGCTTAGGCAGTGGGTAATAATGTTCACACCTTATGTTCGATAGTCACAGTGGGGTCAAAATGGCACCTGGCTGACAAAATAGTATAGCTACAGCTTCTGAATGTATCAGTTTTGCTATTTGTTTTTTCAGGAAAGGCAAGGTAAAGCAATAGAGACACAACTTCATAGAAAAAGTGCTGTTCCATTCATCAGTATTATCATTTTGTGGATAGTATCAGCTTTGTAGTTAGATTAGCTGTCTCTGTCTGTGTTTGTTATCTACTGTTCTTCAGACAGCTTGGCACATGTTGCTTCAATATCAGAGAATTATCAAAGCCCTGTACATCGTGTTTCTGCCTTTGCATAACTGAGCGAATGACCTTTCCCGCTATCCTCTTGGAGTTTTAAGTGTTTGCCATAAGACACTTGTCCAGCCCCGCTTTGTCGCCGTCTTTAACCACGAGGACACTTGGAACGTATACACAATCACCGGAGCCTTTGTTTGCCTTGGCTGCCTGTCCGTCTATTATCTGGCCAGGAACAAACGAAGGCAGGACCTTACAACCGGGTGGTCAATAGTCACCTCAGCGCCGCTCGGCTCTCTTCCTGTGAGGGAAGCAGGAAGAGGAAGTGAAGTAGTTCCCTGGCGTGGGCTAAGGAATTGGGTTGGACAGTGAGGAAGCCAAAAAGTAAAATACACCCATGAATCCCAAGTTATTTAAACAAATTATAATGTTAAAAAAAAAAGAAGTGAGAGCCATTGCAGAGTGGCATTTTATGACCATTGCCAGGGGCATTGGTGTAAACTACTGTTGTTAATCGTTTTTCATTCTAAATGCATGTGACTGTATGTGTGCAGCTCTATTGTTAGGTTGTTTGTGCCAGATGCCCCATGCCCCTGTCCACTTCCTGCAGCCAAACAAAAGATAGAAAAATATTCTTGATTCAGTGTGTGAATGAATGGAGACACAATGGGGTGTGGTGACAAATATTATTTAGTTTGATCCATCTGCGTGGTGAATGCTGTTGTCATTATTTTGTTTCCTAGGCACACTGGGTCCACATTATGTCACTGTAAAGTAGATTTGACACACATTCAAGCCAAATGGGGTGTGTCATCGGATAGCTGCCCTCCCAAGGCACTTATTGGATCCCGTTGTCCTCTTCTGGGGCTTGGGGGTGGAAAGCTAACCATGTGTTTGTATGTCTAATTTACATTTCAATACCTTTACTGTCTTTTGAGTGGTTTGTCTTTAAACATGAGGTTGGTCTTTGCACACACACACACATACACACATACAAAGTCTTGCATATTCACACACAAACACAGTACGCAAGCAAACACAAGGATCTCTGGTCCTGTGTAGCTCTTACTTTCAAGAATTTTGGTATAATTACATCTTGGTTTCCACGTTCCTTTGGGCTCACTGCACTCCAAAAATACAAGACTCAAAGCACACTGAGACTAGCAGAGATTCAGAGACATGCAAGTTCACACTCACAGGGAAAAGAGAGCTGGCTTGTCAAATAAAAAAAGAGCGTTAAAAGCTACTCATTTGACATTGCTGGTGACACTGAGGATTGCTAATCCTTGCAGTGACAGAGGGGAGACCCTGTCTTGGTCGTGTCACACCTTGTTGTTAGTGGGTTTTGTCTGCCGTCTAGGCTTGTTGTTGGTATGTAAATGCTTGTATATGGTTTAGCCCAGACCCTTGCAGCAGTAGTCTTTCTGACCTCTGTGTCTGTCTGACAGTCTAATTATTATTCCTCTTTTGTCTTATTTCTAAATTGAGTCTTTTTTTATTTAATAATCACCATTGTGCTGATTATCTGACTTGAACCTGCACATTATTCTTTCATCCAATTCATGGTCAGCAGCTTACCTTATGGAAAAGTTATATGGAAAAGTTATAAAATGTGAGCAATTTTATGTCTAGTTCTTGTGCATATAATGCAGACTTCACTCACTATGTTTGTAGGGAGGTGCATGGCAAACAAGTACGTGCCTTTAATGCTTCCCAGTATATATGTTGTCACTTTCATCAATGCTTTACCAGTACCTTTTCCTGCCTTTGTTCGTCTGGGTTTGTTTACAAGTTTTTCTCAAGGTTGTGCTACATTTGTACTTGCTGTCATTCACTGAAGAAGACATTGTAAAGTCAGCTATTTAAGGCTTGGAGACATGTTTCAGTCTGTTTTGCTCTACAAACCATTGGCTGTGGGGGGGGGTAGAGCAATTGAGGAGGTCGGGGTGTGGGCAGCCATTTGGCATATGTCATGTAAAGGGTTTTCACAGATAACTGGGAAACATCCTCATGGTTCCTCTGACACACTGAACCACAACATTAGTCACTGTACTTAGCAGAACAAGTTGAAATGTCACACTTTGTATATAAAGAGTTATGGATGTGTTTGTAAGGAAGTGTCGCAGAGATGTTCTGAACTGTGGTAAAGAAGGTTGGCATCTAACGTAGCTGTAATGGAACCTTTTACCCTATTAGGCTTAAAACTAAAATGAAGATTTATGGTTTAATTATTTCCAGCAATTTGGACCAGTAGGAATTAGAAAGGGTATTTTTAAAATTTGTTTTTGTAGAAGAAAAAAACAAACAAAAAAAACCAACAGCCACATCAATAACACTATGGCATCAATATCATGTTATTGTGAAAGTTCGGATGTTCATGTTATTAATGTTAATTAACACCGTGATATCAAGTGTCTCACATACTTAAATCATTCACATAAAGACATTTACATTTCTAAGAGAACGGTGGTGCCACATTTGGTAAAGGCATTTTTTTTCCCCCCATGGGATATCTCTCTGTGGACATTGAAAACCACTGCCTTACCTGTATAATGAGCTTAAGTGCCACACACTTGCTGTGTGATGGGGTTAACACAATTTTTACGAATGATGCCTTGAGCTGTAGCTTTAGAAGCATGTGAGAGGAGAGTGACCAAGTGTGAGATAGCTAATAAGGTCAGAGGGTTTGGCAAGCCGCTAGTTTCTAATACTCCCATTTCTGAAAACTATTTTGTCCTACTTGTGTCAAATAATTGTATCATTCTTGTAATTCCGTTTCTATGCTCTAATATTTTTTTTTACATACAGTATGTTTGTGAATTTTAGTTAAGAATAACTTCACAACCCCTAACAAGCTTCTGTGTTGTTTCTCCCGCAGAAATTGAAGCCAAAGAGGCCTGTACCTGGCTCCGAGCAGCAGGGTTCCCACAGTACGCTCAGCTTTATGAAGGTAAAACACTCTTTATGTCTCCAGCCGACTGCCTCACCACTTCCCACCTCAAGTTGCAATAATGGCGCTTGGAAAGGAAAGGAAAGGAGTGGGTTATGGTGTGATAAAAGAAAAGCATGAGAAATGATCATATAAATAAAAACATGCAAGTACACGCCACAGTGGCTTTTAACTATTGAATGTTTACACTACACTATGTAGACCACTATGCCCTTTGTCAAGAACACCAAACACCAACATGCACCACTTGTGCCTGTGCATGCATACACATCACACATAGCATAACATTCCTGAGAAGTACAGGGTGTGTTTTTTCTAGACACTAAGACTTTGCTCTTCTTATGCAAGAAATTTTGTACAAACCACAGCACGACTCATTACAAACATTAACTACAGTGTGGCAAGAATATGGCCTGTATAGAAACTCTTGATTCAATCATCCAAAACAGCTTTGAATAATTAAATGACAAATGCTGAAGAGGAATGCTCTGCCTGACCCTTAAAGTTTAAATATGTACCTACCAAAAATACATCAAATAGCCTTTACACTCCATATAGCTACTCCTACATTACAGCACACGGCGAACATACCAGTTGCCCTTATGTAACTACAGGATGGTGACAGCAGTGCCAAGCAACCTTTGTTAACAGATTGCTTGTTACCACTTAACCGTGAAACAGTCCCCTTTCAAACAGACAACCTTATTGTTGCTCAGCTTAGGTGTTGAGACAGTTTTCATGCACACAGGAGCACAGAAAAAAAAAAACTCCAAGCTGCAATCAATCACCGCAAAGATTTTACAGCCTTCTCGATCAGTCACTTTCATCCATCTCGACATAAATTGGTAGGAATTCATGCCGATGTACGCAACACATTTTTTCCTTCCCTTCTATCCACAGGACAATCTCTATTGTTGCGCTGTTAAGACTATTGCCCCACTAAAGATAAGCAAACTGATAGGTCTGTTTCAATACAGTAGGCTAAAGGTGCTGCCCTCCCTTGAATAGCATTTCTTATCATCATCTCCCCCAAGGGTTTGTGAGATTCCCATTTTGGGCTGGGTCAAGAAATTCCAGAAAATGTCTTAGGTCCGTGCATCCAGACCAGATATTTCCTATGTTGTAAGGCCCTGCTGACATATAATTAGCTTACTGTAGGCTTTTGTTAAGGCTTTGATTTAGTGAACAAGTGACTCTGTTAATGAAGTAGATTAGAGAGACAGAATGAGAAGGAGGAAAGGAAGTGGGAGCTCTGAGCGGTGCTGGAGTACCTATTGTCATTCTTCAATCAGTCCCCTGTTCTCTCCCTCTGTGCTCCACATCCCCCCTGCCTGCCCAGTCTGAAAGCTGCAGCTGTGTTTGTTTGGTCGGCTAAGACGCTACTTCCTCCTTTAGCTTTTCATCAAGGCTGTATGGGGGAGAAGGTGGGACGGAAGGGCCTGGTGGGTGTTTTGAGTGGGTGGGTGTTTCAGGGATCAGGGTTGTATCTTCAGTATTATCAGTCCACATTGATCCAATCAGCGGCAGGGAGAGGCATACGCTAATCTGAATGTGCGTCTTTCTCCTCTGTGTAGATGCCCAGTTTCCTATTGACATCTCTTCGGTGACCACAGACCATGACTTCCTGGACCGGGATGCCATTGAGGCTCTCTGCAGGTGCGATTATGAGCCACACTGATTCATTAACGCTTTCTTTCTTTCCCCTCACACTATTTTTTTCCCCCCGTTTGATGTTATGCATCATTCTTCTTATTCTCCCTCCTCATCTTTTCTGTACTATCTTTTATTTTCCCCTCAAATGAAACCATGAGGGCATGACTTCAAACAGAGGCACGCTTTAGGAAGCTGCTGATGAGATGAAAGAATGCCATGATAAGCACCTTGGAGCCACCTTCCTTTTCCATTTTCTTCTTTTCACTCTTTAAGTTGCACCGTTGTATCTCCTTATTTTCCTTTCTCTTAGAGCTGATAGTGTTTGCGTCAGTCATTACCGTCTTTTGTGTCATCTCGGAAAGCATGCATCTCCGCTCAATGCGCCCTAACTCACTGTCAGATGCCACAGTCACGCACTGCTCTTCATGTTCTGGGCTTATTTTCATGTTGTAGCATGTGCAGATATTTCACTTACAATTGGGAATAAGCCACAAGTGGAATAGAAAAAAATAACTGGTCCCACTGTTGTATTAATTAACACAGGAGTAGGAGGTAATGACTCTTTAATGGAGTCAACTCTTTTATCAAAGTCAGACTGTTAGTAATAAACCACAGCAGGTGTGGGGCGGGGGGGGGGGGGGGGGGGGGGGGGGGGGGGGGGGGGGGGGGGGGGGGGGGGGGGGGGGGGGGGGGGGGGGG
>JAPTYR010000001.1:7374416-7384716 GCA_029814505.1 Siphamia roseigaster | reverse complement strand
GCCCACATTGAATTTCAACCAGTTGCATCAACCTTTAGCCCCGCCCACATTTGAATTTTTGACCAATCACAGTCAACAATTTAGCCCGCCCCTTTCTACTGGCTGCAGACAGGTGTCCTTCAAATGAACAGGAAATAGAGAATATGTTTTCCACAGGTGTATTTTATTTTTTATTTTAATTTCCATTTACAAACACATCTAATTAAATTGGATAACGGATAATGGATAATGAATTGGGACCCTTTTAACGTTTTTTGCTTTCTATTATCACTGAAAAAAACAGGAAACGGTTTATTTTTCATTTTTATTTTGATATCTCAAAATAGGAAAACGAATGGCCACGACGTACACGGACCCACGTACAAACCTACCTAGTAATCCACAGGTGAATAATTCATAACCACCTGTGCTTCACTTACTCACCGTTGTGCTCTTTATCCCAAAGTTTGCTGGACATCTTTGTGTGTTCGACGCCTCAGTCATTGGTATTTATTTATTTACAAAACCACTTATTATCACTCCGTCCTATTTATCTTGTCTCTTAACAAGGATCTCACAATCTCAGATCAATGGACGCTAATGCAAATGGTCGTCCCTATCAGATCTGAACTGGGAAAAAAAACATTCAGGTTCTCAGCATCTAATGCTTGGAATCAATTACAATCTAAGCTTCAACACCAAGCTCTTATTACATTGAATGAGTTTAAAGCTCTTTTAAAATGATTACAGTCTACGTTGTCAGTGTGCAAGTGTTTTTGTGTGTGTGTGTGTGTTTTTATGTAATGCTGCTGCTGCGTGGTTACATAAAGGCTAAATAAATAATAATAAAAAAAAATACAAATATTCACTCTGTGACATATACATAAATATGTGTAACTATATTAAATACATAGAAACATAATATAAGGATAGTCTGTAAACAGATAATTAGTGAGGTCAGCTGAGATGTATTATTACCCAAGTTTATATATAAACACAGACAAAATGAACTTTATGCATTTCAAATGGGTTTATTCTCATTGAAGTAAAAAAAAAAAAACCCAAACAAAACAAAACAAAAAGCTAATAACTTAACAAAAGGGAAGAAAAATCCAGGTGCTGTTGCTGTGTGAATCTGCCTCCTTGTCCAGGTGCAACAACTGTAAAGAACAAAACAAAGAAACCGTGCTTTAATTTGACACATTCTCCCCAGTTTGAACAATAGCCCTTTTGGCCGGCTGCTGCATCCAAACTTTTCTGATCCCTGGTTTCCATCTTTAACTTCTTTAGTTTGTTTAGAAGCTGGTCCAGGGTCTGGGTGCAGCCATCTGTCTTCATATTTTTTGAAAATGGACTTCAGATGAAGCCCACTCCAGTGGGTCTGTCTGGGTCTCTGTCCACTACTTCTTGTGTCTATAACAGTTTTAAAACAACAGTTAGTCGCTGTTCTCATTTACTAATAAGCTAATGAGGATGCATCGTTAACCCTAAACCCAGCAGCTAAAAACAAACAGAGACAACTATAAACAAAATGGCATGTGGGGAAAAGAGCAAAATTCCAATAACATTGATTATTTGTTTGCAAGTAATAGATTTTAATCAGGATTACTCCTTTGGCTTGAGTTTATTCTTTGTCAAATCCATACATTTTGTGTGAGATTTTTTTTATACATTGGCACACAATTTTTTTTTTTTAAATCACACAGGTCATCCAGCAAGTATCCACAGCAATACACTGTTTTCCCCACCTGAGCTCTATTACTGTCATGACAATAAATAAATATCTTTAAAATTTCAGCATCGTCATGAGGTATTGTGTATAGAATTTTGAGGGTCATAGGGCAAAAATGTTGAATAAAATAAAATCAAACCGCAATAAAAAGTCTAGTTCTGTGTATACTTTCCGAATATAATGTCAAAATATTGAGGCCAAATTTCAGCCAGGCTACTTTTTTCCCCCACGCATGCGTGGATAGCCTTCATTGTATGTGTATATATATAGTAACATTTTTTAAATTTATGCAACATTGCTGCAACATAACACCAGTAAAGTGGCAATGAAATAGGTCAGATACCTTCAGAGACGATGTAAAAATGTATTACATAAAACTGAAACTTAGATAAGGTTACAAAATCACATTACACAACCAGTTTTGAAGTTGTCCTCTGATTGAGCTCGTGACAGATTTCAGTTTCAGCACTCGTGGATGAGGGGTTTATCAAAAGGATGTTCTCTTATACGTATGGGTTTTTTCCCATATTGTCCGATGTGACTGACCTACATTGTTTAATTATTGATGCCATGTAACTCGCTCGAGTCAACTTCCATACGTCCCTTCCGTAGTTATGAAACTTTGGAACGCAGGTTTTGTAACAGAGACCGTCTGACCAATCACGGTGCGAGTTGCCTGATCACGTGACACTGTTTTTTATGTAACAATCGAGTGCTAGTTGAAAAGTCCGTTCACTTGTACTTCCAAGGACCGTGGTAGTTATAGAAATGTATAACCAGATTACCAGAAGACAACCGAAGCTTTATTTTTAACACTACAATGTCACTTCAACCGCAACCGCAGGAAGCACAAGAGGAGAGGAGTGCTTTCTTTATCGGTGCTGACTCAGACGATTCCTCGGAAGACGATGACCACCAGCAACTCATACTACAGAAGGCTAACGGGCTAGCATCGGATAACTGCCTCAAAGATGCTATTGATTTGTTTTCGATGGCGATGCGCTACGGTCCTGTCAGGCCTGAACAATTAAGCACCTTCGTGGACTGTATCCTCCGTAATTTGAAGACTAAGGTTGCTGGGCCAGAGGCACGTTGTGGGGATGAAGGTGACATATCAGAGGATGATGTGTTTGACTGTCCCAACTGTCATAACTTCTTAGGCGAACCAGTGACGATAGCATGTGGACATACTTACTGTAAGAGGTGTTTACAACGACGGCTGTTCTCTAAATGTAAGCTGTGCGGTGAAGCCCTCAGGGGTGATGTGAAGACGAATGTGGTACTATGTGGACAATTAGAAAAATGGTTCCCTGATGACATAAAAAGGGCAAGGGCTGTATATGAAGTGGATTCTCTGTGTGAAAAGAAACTCTACCAAGAAGCTGTATCTCTAGCTACTGATGTTATTCAAGCAGGTAAGTGTTGTATGCATAACCTGACATCCATGTTGTGGGGAGTGGTGTTTCCTGGTAATGTGTGTAGTAGTACGCAGGCGCAGTGAATACCATTTGAAAGGGCCGTTTTCCCTGCGAGTGCTTGAATGCTATTTTTTTAAACATTGTTTGAATGTCCGGTTTTTTAGGTAAATGCCTTGTTGTTTGGTGGAAATTAGTTCCACTGACCGATATTTGTGAAAATCGCATAGCATTAGCTCATGGGTTGTGCAGTTGTACCGGTGCCAGGTCCTTCCTATTGGCTGCTGAGATAATGGGCGGGTCCAGCTTACCAAGCATCACCAGCTGCGCATGCGGTGTTGGTGCTAGTTGCACAGGGCAGGTCGTGACATATATGTTGTAACCCACTGATAAAAGGAGGGCATTTCTATTTCGTAATTTTGCTGTTGCTGCTTTGTACATATTATGAAAGAATTCACTTATTGCAGGCCTTTTCCCCTCTTCACATGGGAGGACTGATCATTTTGAGCAAACACCTTGCTTTTGTAACAATCATGCATGCCATGACATAACCTAACGATGTAATTATCAAAGTTGTGACGTAAGCTTCGTGGCCCGAGGGTTTGCTGATGCAAATCTCAAAAGTTTAACCATGAATGCAGACTTACTGACAACAATATTGTAATATTTTTTAATGTATGCTGAGTGCACTTTATAACTTTCTTTTTCTCAGCATATTGTCCCTCATTTAATGGAAACAAGGACCTTGTACAAAATAAAAACAGATAAACCCATCATTAACCGTCCTAAACCCCATGACCTTCACCTCATTTGACAGAGTTCTTGGAAACATCCTTGCTATTTAAGTCAAGTGATATAACACACAACCTTGACAACAGTTTTGACTGCTGTTATCCGTGTAATGCCTATCAATTACCCAAACAGACTTAATTTCAACTCTTGCATGAGATCCTCTCTTATGTATCATGCAGTAGTTGCTCAAGTGCTTGTGGTGCAATGCAATATTGTTTCTAATTTTAAACCTTTATGATAATATCATGTGCACCTTTGGGTTAAAATAGAAGTGGGAAATGTTGCAGTAGCATCATCTGCTTTTGACAGAACCGAAGAGAAGCTGAGGAAAAAGCTGCAGATATTCAGGGATGATTCATTGATGCTATAATGACTAGATATATTAACTGTTTTTTTTTTCCCATATCACACTTATTGGCATCTGGAAGACATCCAAACAAAATTGTTCAGTGAGCAGCAATAAATGCAACAAAATACACCTCGGTCTAAGGGGAAAGTTGCACTGACTTAACTTTTGATGGAATGCAGAAACAGAATCCCTTACCAACTTCATTACCCAGGTGTCTGCAGGACATACTGGTGTCATAGAGTTAATTGTGCTCACAATAATTTGATATAGTTGATGAATGTGAGAAGTCCAATGTCACCTCTACCCTTATCCAGAGGCATACATTGTTTATGCTTTTAGTTATTAAAACAAAAATAATTAGCAAGTCATAATGTGCTTTAGGTGTACTCTTGATATTGAATTATGACTGCTTTCCTTAAAGGCAGTATGGTTGGAGAGCCACGGCATCAAGGTTCTTTGAGATTCATTTTAGTACAAACTACTGACTTTTTGCTACTCTTGTGCAGTATCTAACCATTATGGTATTTATAAAAGTTTGTGCTGATTATGTTGTTGAAATCAAAGAGGAAAGATTGTCATCAGTTGATAATTTATACCTTTTTTTCACCCCTCTCCCCTTGATCCAAATTGAAAAGACTCAATATAAATATAGATGACCTGATGCCATTTCACGTCATAGTGAAAAGGTGAAGGTACTTTTCTAAGCTTCTGAGTTGAGTCGCATAGGAGAGGAATAGTGCAGTGCAACAGTGGGTAGCAGTTTTGTTTCATCTCAGGCTTCATTAATTACAATATCCTAAGATAAATATGATATTTTTGCTCAGTAATGACACCAAAAATAATCATGCACTAATTTAAGGACTATGCAACTTAATTTTCCTGTACATGTTTGCAGTTAATGCTCTTAACCTACTTGTGTAATGTGAATAACAAATTCACTGTAGAGATACAGCCTGTTCAATTTAGTAGGAAGGATTCTAGGTGTATTTATCAAACTGTAGGTTTGTGTTGACATGATTAATCCTTTAGTTGAAATAGCCCACAAGTTTACACTGAGTCTGCTTTAACGAAAAGTAGTCTTTAGTAATGTGAAATCCCTAATCAGTATAAATGTTTTTCTCATGTCCTTGTCCTTCCTCTCTGTTGCCTCCAGCAGATCCAGAGTCAACAGCGATGGTGCGACTGTCTCGTGCAGAGGCGTACATGGGTCTAAAGCAGTATCATCTGGCTTTGAAGGACACTGAAATTTGTCCTAGATCCAGCTGCTCTGCTGAAGTAGGTCACTAACATATAGTCCATTAGTTTGCAATGTAATTGTTGAAAAATCCATGAATACTACATGAATATTTTTATTCAGAATGGGTCTGATTTTTTCCGTAAAAAGAAAAACTGCCTGTCAGATGTGATTACGTTAGTTATAAAGGAATAAACTGTCTTAATGCCGCAAAGATGGTGGTACTACTGGAAGGAGCTGGCAGGCTCACTTACCTGCATTTACTCACTGGATGTGGCATGGGTCCAGTTTTGGGTCCAGTTTTTGACCCTGCCATGCAATAAAGGTCAGCATATTGTTTCTAAGAAAAGACATATTTAATTTAAGACTGCGGCCTTCAAAGTCATGGCAGCGAGTGCATTGCTGTTCATATCATTGGATTATAGTTAGACGGTAATGACCTGTAAATTGTAGGCTAGTCCCCAGATACAGTATATAACTTTGCAATTAGATTTTTGATCTTGTATGTTTGGATGCCAGGTGTATTTTTAAGTCTCGTTCTATTTTTAGTACTGTGTAATCAGGTCTATCTCAGAGTAAACAAGTTATAAAAGAGTATCATGACTAAAGAAGGTTTTGAGGACTCCAGCTGCAAATGTAGTGATTAAGGTCAAAAGACTACATCAGGAACAAAAGACTTAATGCCTGAGTTGTTGGGGTGTAAGATATTGTTAATTATTATGCAGCGTTTGTCGTGGTGGGAGTGAACATTTTGGCCACTAAATGTCTTGAGTATGTTTCAGGTAAATTTACAGATGTGTTTGAAGTTTCAAATACATACTTCTTTAAGACATTTACCCTGGTCTTTGCTTATACATTTTTCTTATTATTTTGAAATGTCTTTGATTTTACTTCCTTAAACTCAAACTAAATATAAAACCTAATTCATAAATACTCTTTCTCCACTAAAATTATGTCATACGTGATTGGAGAATTACACTCACTATTGATATATTGGAGGGAAACAGGTTGCATATTGAGTTTTTGTTGAGCAACAAAAGTTTTTAGGGGAATAATTTGGATTTTTGTATTGTTTTTATTTTTTGGTTTTCGGTAAAAAGAATTTTCAGTAGTTGATTAATCCGTGGATTTCCATTATTTACCTTACATTTAAAGGAGTACTCCTGCAATCTGAGGAATGAGTGTTTCAGACAATTCTTCTGTCTCAAGTCAAAGATGTTTGTAGTGTAAAATGGACTGGACTATGTGCTATATAAATGAAACAAAGCTAAGGTTTGTCTCTTTTTGTCCTTCTGTGCTCTGCTGCCCTCTCAGGCTTTGTTTTGGAAAGCTATGGTGCTATATGACATTGGTCAGGTGGATGAGTCCCTTCAAGTTTTCCTCCAGTGCCTAGCTATAGATGATGTCTTCCCTTCTGCTAAAAGACAAGTGGAAAAGGTAAGAAAATATAGATGTTAGACTTGTTGTTCTGAGTGTGGCTCAACAACATATTCTTTTTGTTATCCTGAAGTCAATCCTCAAAGTTTCAGTGTTTTTGTGTACATATTCTGGAGGAGACTGATAAATATTTATTTAATGCTGCACCAATGCTATAAATAATCTGGGCTTTTGAGCAACTGAATACATTGACTGGGAATTTAAGATGTCCTATTATGACTGTTATTGCACAAATCCATTTGTTTTTGTTTTTATGGCTAGTGTCTGTTCTTTTACTACACTCACTAGTGGCTTAATGGAATCTGTTTTTTATGGCACAAGCTTAAACTCCCTCTTAAGCCTAATGACTAAATTAATTGTGGGACTGTAGAGGAGGCATAACTGATAATATAATGTCCTATGTTACTGTATTTTTTGTTAGATTTACAGTAGTAGTTTAGTCCAGCAGTCAACTGATGGAATTTCCTTCAGAAACATTTGTTCTTATTTTATTAATTAATTTTTTTGCAGAGACAATGGCAGTTTGTATGATAAACGCATAACTGTCTTATAATTTCTTGACTGTATTCCGCTGTTCATAGACTTGCATTGCTATAATATTTGCTCTGAACACTGTCCATGCTTTCCTTGAAGATCCTATTGAATGCAGTTACATAAGTTGTTTAACTGGTTCAGATCTTGTGACTACATATAATGACATTAGTACCACTTAATAGTCAAAACACTGAGTTACATAAGTGAAACACACTTCACACACATGCAGTTTTAGAAAAAATGTAGAGCTTGGTGTGTTGAAACTGTGTGAAATTCAATTGAGAAAACTGCTTTGTCTTTACTGTATAGAGAAATATATCTGATTATCTCAAACTACTAGTTTAGGCGGGTGGGGGTGAAGGTGTAAAATCCACTTATCCTGTTAGGTTTGGTGATTATACTGGAATGTTCTTTGAATTCCTTTGCTCTCAGATCATTGAAGAAACAGTGGGAAAATGTCAAAGGTGCATATCTGCACCATTAAAACAAGTTTACATGTATACAAAACAGGATAATCAATGAAAATATGAATGGCAGATAACATCATTAGCCCCCCTACACCCCACTGAAAGGAAAAAAAGCTGCAATAATTCAAGAATTAAAAAATAATCCTGAGAAAGTTCCTCGATCACTGGATCAGAGTGGCTCAGGAACCAGTGTTGCATAGCAATGATTGTACATTGATTTAAACAAAAAAAGGGACAAAAGTTCAACCTGAAAGCTCAAAACAAATCCTAGTAAAATCTTGTCCTGAGGTGTATCATGTTACAGAGTCATGCTTGCATACGATTTCATGGAAGAAAATTCAGGAACTGAATCAGAAGTGTAGTGGACCATCAGATAATCGTAGGTTAAACTGTGGTCATGCTGAAATTCTTTCTAAACATTGGACAATCAGCTTATCTGAACACTGCATCTTTCCCATCTTTCTGTGGTCCATTCGTACATTCTGTGGAATTAACTGTTCAGTAACTCCTCTGTACATGGATGGTAAACAGTCCTTCTTTCTTGCTCTTGTCAAAAAAGTGACAGACTTTCATCTGATAAAATGCTTCTATATAGATAATCAGGTGTGTATCAGTGTGTGAGGAGTTTATCAAATGTTCTCAGATTTTTGATCATTTGGTTGCTGGTGAGATATTTGTGCTTTGATGACAAACAGTTTTTTTTTTTCGTTTTTTTAATTTTTTTTTATTTTTTACAGATTCTGTGTGACCTGCTTTCCCCGGCTGATGAGAATGTCAAAGTTGGTCTGAGAGAAACCACACAGAGCACGTCACCTCACTTGCGCAGTAAAAACCTCGTGACTGGTGCCCAAGGTCAACCAGCGACCCCAGTCCAAAGACCAGAACAACACCAGTCCCGTGCCACATCAGCACACCAACCTCTGGATAACCAAGGGGTAATGACATCCTGAGGTCACATCAGTGTTTCACTCCAAAACATTTACTGCACTTTTCTTCAGAGTTTTTCAGGACTCATTTGCATCTTCTTACATTTTGTATGCTGTTGTCATTTAGAAGCGCTGGGAAAGCCTGGAGCGCCCTGGACTGAGCAGAGCTCATTCACTACGAATCCAAGGCTCTAATGGCAATGAAGAGTGTCTGAAAAGAGTTTGCTCTGCTCCACAACTGGGGGATCAGGAAAAAGGGAGCCTCCTGAAGAGGAAACTGTCAGTGTCAGACACTGAACACTGCATTGTGGATAATGGAAGTAGCAAACAGAAAAAGCAAGGTAAGTTGATGTTCCTCCCATGTTGTAGAATACTGTTCCTTTAGGGTATATTATATTTTCATTTCTGTAGTCAATCTCTTCTTCATAACACTGTTGCATTGTAAGGTTAAAAATTCTAAACATTGTATATTGTCCTGTTAAAAATATTACATGAATCCACACATTATTTAACTCATGTTTTGTTGTTAATCTATTTAGCGTTCTGTCTCTGTAACAGACAAAATACACTTTAGTAAACCAGTTACCTTTATATAGCTTTCTTCTCTCTCTTGTCTTCAGGTGTGGCAAAAAGTTCCAAACATGAGGCTGGTAAAACTAAAGTCTGTAGAACTGTTCCTGGGGATCAGCTGGACCCCAATGACTTGGAGTGCTCTCTCTGCATGAGGTAAGAATACGGTAATGGTAGAGTCCGTATGCTGGCTCACAGCGTACACTTGAGAGCAACTCTTTTTAAAGTGATGGTAGCTCATTGTTGTTTCTATCTAACTAACTCAGGTTATTCTATGAGCCTGTTACAACTCCATGCGGCCACACCTTTTGTAAAAGCTGTTTGGAACGCTGTTTGGACCATATGCCCCAGTGCCCCCTCTGCAAAGAGAGCCTGAAAGAGGTTCGATAACACTCATCGCATCTGTTGTATATGGATATTAAACTTGCAATCATGAATCATTTTGATTTTCATATCGCGTTTTTCCCATTTTCTCCAGTATCTAGCATCTAGGAAATACATGGTGACAAGTATCTTGGACATGTTGATCCAGCAGTATTTGAAGGATGACTATGCAGAGAGGGTTAAAGCTCATCAAGAGGAGACCAGAGAGCTTTCTGAGTAAGCATTACTTCTTTATGTCTCTGGGTCCGTGTACAATTCGTTCTTTTGTTTTTCAATTCAGAACCAAATAACAAAAAAAACGGGAAAATGTGTTGTTATTTCATTATTCTGTTTTGATACAAAATGAAAAAACAAATTTCGACATCTTTTTCCATTCATTCATATTTCATGTTCATAATCGTCATAAACATCACTCGTCTTGACATTTTCATTTATTGATATTTTATTCTCTCGCCCTCATGCGCCCCGGAAGTTTTCATGA
>JAPTYR010000001.1:7144728-7156281 GCA_029814505.1 Siphamia roseigaster | reverse complement strand
GTTAAAGGGTTAAAACCAGTGTCTGAGGAGTTAAAGGGTGTCTGAGGAGTTAAAGGGTGTCTGAGGAGTTAAAGGGTTAAAACCAGTGTCTGAGGAGTTAAAGGGTGTCTGAGGAGTTAAAGGGTGTCTGAGGAGTTAAAGGGTGTCTGAGGACGCTGGGATTTCAAACCAACAACAAGTTCTTTTAGAAAATCTCATCTCATTTTCTGAAGCCACTTTATCCTCACTAGGGTCACGGGGTCACATGGAGACGATCTCAGATACTGAGGATGAAGGAGGGTTACCATAGAGACAAGGGTCAGGGGAAAATGGTTCCGGGGAAAAGGTTCAGGGGAAAAAGAGGTGGAAGGAGCAGCAGCAGGAGCGGAAGCGGCAACGCCAGCGGTAGCGCCAGCGCTAGCGGTTGCGCGAGTGGCGGTAGCGTCAGCAGCAGCGGTAGCGCCAGCGCCAGCGGTAGCGCGAGCAGTGGTAGCGGTAGCAGCAGCGGTAGCAGCAGCGGTAGCAGCAGCGGTAGCGGCAGCGCCAGTGGTAGCGCGAGCAGCGGTAGCGTCAGCGGCAGCGGTAGCGTCAGCGGTAGCGGCATTACTAAAGCGTGTCTCACGTCATCCCCAAAAGTCTGAGTCATTCGTCTGGATTTAGTTCGAGTCAAAAAACCCCATTTTTATTTTCTTCTCAAATTAACGACAGCAAAAATACTGAGGCTGTTAAAAGTAATGCATTAACACCTGAATATAAATATATATAAATATAATATATAAGTAAATGTTAACCCTATAACCACCAAAAATAAGCAAAACAAAAACAAGGACATGATCAACACAAATGAAACTAGAAAAGCACTGGGAGAGCACAGACCTCCACCAACTGTTCACAGGGTTTGCTTGAAGGTACTGCTGGGATTTGAACCCAGGATCTCCTGTTTACTAGACAAACACTTAACCAACTAAACCACAGCACCACAAGGATACATCCAGTTTTTACATTATATACATTTAACATGAAAATCATAACAAACCAAACATTGTTATTCCCCATTGACCGCAATGTTAACCAAAATTAAAAGTGATCCAGAATCCAGGATTTCTTCTGGATCTTCACCAAAATCTAATCAATTGTTCCTTGTAACACCCCCAACATAACCTGAAACTTTCAGCAAGATCAGTCCATAACTTTTTTAGTTATCTTGCTAACACACAAACAGACAGACAAACAAACTCTGGCAAAAACATAACCGCCTTGGCGGAGGTAATAATAAACCAACAAAACAATAAGTATTATGAACAAAGTAAGACACAAATGGAGCAAAATGTTATGGTGTGTCAAGATAAGCGGGTCCACACGCAGATACTCAATTCCCAAAAAATAATTTCTTATTGCAAAACACAAATTTGCAGGTACAAAAAGAAAACAGAAATTCACTGGAGACTAATCTGCCAGGAAAACAAAGTAGCAACTAAAATCTCTGGTAAGAAAAACACCAGGAGAAAACCAAGGATGTGCACAATAATCAGTAGGGGGGAAAATCGTCACAAGCTAAAGTTGTCCAGAGCAAAAGATCCACACGGCTGGAGTTGATCACGATGACTCCAACTAGGCCAGGGGTCACACCGAGACACAGCAGTGGCAGGCAGAAGGCGGTCTGGACAAGGACAGGGTAAAAACATGTACGTGTTTTTACCCTGTCCTTTTCATGGAAGGATTCAAGACATTGCAATGCCGCAGATGTAATCCGAAGAACTGGCGCTGATGCATTGGAGACACAGCCTTAAATACAGGACAGTGAAATACAGGATGGTAATAAGATGTAAAACAGGTGTAAACGTGAAGTAGATGACATAACCCTCAGGACCCCAATGCCACTGCTGCTGTCCTCAACGTGCCTGAAACTAAAAAGAACAAGGCAGAATTCTGCCGCCCTCTGTGGATCAACAGACTGAACTGTGACACAAAATTGAAGAAAAATAATAAAATAAAAATAAAATGTAGAAAAATAAACAAAATAATCAACAAAATAAACAAAAAACTAATAAATATTTACAAAACAATAAATAACATGAAAAAATGTGCAAAAAATTTAAAAAATTAAGTCAAAACATTTTTTTTAAAAGAAAGAACTAGTATTGTAGTGTGGTTTCAGTAGTTTTATTTTTGTGTTTTTCTAAATCAGTTCCTTTTTGACACCTGTTTATCTCCATACATCAGTTCCATCAACAAAACAAAAACCAAACAATCAAACAAACAAAAAAAAAACAGTTGAATTTGAATCATCTATTGAGAACATGTCAGCGCTGACACATCAGGGCTCAAAGGGTTATTAATTATCTGAAAGTTTAATTTTAGTGTCACATACAAATTATTGTTGTTTTACAACAAAGAATCTCTGATTGAAGTTTTAATCAAACCAAATCTTCAGTCTCACCTTCCCTGTTCTGTCTCCATCCTTCAGTGTCTTCAGAACAGTTGACCCCTGGATTCCTCTGGGACCTTTAGTTCCTTCTTACAACTGTCAAATGTTCTTTACCTCTTGAACACTGTGGATAAAACAGATGGATATCAATATGTTGTTGCTGTACTTGTTAGTGTTGTTATTGATATTTTGCAGTTTAATACATTTGGGAGTTTGTCTGAGGTGTTTTATGTAGTAAGGCATTGGGTTCTTTGATTCAGCGTCTGTGAAAACTAGACTGGCCTGGTTCATGGACACTTATGACCCACACTGTCATGGCTCTGGTGGAAACTTTGATCAGCTCTGTGACACTTCCATACTGTGGGACAGCCTTCCTCCTGGAGTAAAGTTTTATTTTACATAATGTCAGCAGTTGAGATGCTTGACACTTGACAGTCCACCTGGAAAAAAAAACAACAACAAAATAAATAAATAAATAAAATTACTGACCACATTTCCAAATAATGAAGTAATCTGATGGAGGGGGGGTTACAGGAGTTTTGTCAAGGGGGTGAAACAAAGCAAAATTAATGCTTTAACTCCTCAGCCTTTAGCAGTTCTACATTAAAAACAAAACAAAAAAGAATAAAATAAGCAACAAAATGAAGAAAAACAGCCAGATTAATAAAACAAACAAAAAACAGTAAACCAACAAAATAATAAGTAACATGAACAAAGTAAGATCCAAATGGAACAAAAGTGAAGAAAATAGATGATTATAAAAACAGAAAAATGAACATTAGCAAAAAAAAAGGAACAAAAATAAATGAATATTTACAGAATAATGAATCGCTTGAGACAAATTGTCGAAGAAAATGTACTATAATAATAATAAAAAAAATAAAAATTGATAACTAGTTTTGTAATTTGGTTCCAGTTGTTTTATTTTTTCTTTTTTGAAATCAGTTGCTTTTTGACACCTGTTTATCTCTATACAGCTGTTCCATCAACAAAACTCAGGGAAAACAATAAAAAAAAAATAAAAATTTTGGAATATTTAAACTAAACCATCCATTTAAAACGTGTCAGCGCTGACACATCAGAGGTTAAAGGGTTGACATTATAAATGTTAAACATTATAAATATATGTTTCACACAGATCGTTTTAACTGTCGTACTGTTCGTCTGTACATGTCAAAGATGTTTGGTGGCGCGATACGTTCAACCTTGTCCATTTGCTCAACTGTCAGTGAAAATGGTAGAAAGTAGCAGTCTTAAAAAAAACCAAAAATGTTGGAAGTTTGAAACCATGTCACGCTGCGTAAGGCATTAGCATTAGCATTAGCCTACCACTGCCGTACTTCATCAATACTACAACACCTGAACCAAAAGCATCCACACTCTTCTACGTATTTCTAACTGGTGAATACTAGCACCTGTTAGAATGTAACCTTATGTGTTATAATTATTTTTACCAAATGTACCAAGGTAGTGTAAGTATTAAGCTACAACCCCTGTCATATCCAGTTGCAGACGCATACAGACACATACACGTACACCTAAAAATACCTCAGCCTTCTTCCATCCCTATTTATTGATTGATCTAATTTAAAAATAAACAAAAATGGAATTTACCCAATTAATCAATGAAAAAATTGACAGAATACTCAGTTCAAAAAATATTTAATGGTTGCAGCCCTTTTAGTCACAGTGACCCCCACACATCTTGGGTCAACAATGAGTCAACATCTATACACACAAGATGCAGAATTGAAAGATGAGCATTTTGCCACTCATAGGCTGTATGTAAGATGAATAGTTCAGAAGTTATATCCAAAATTCGATTTGAACCTTTATTGTGACCTTTGACCTAGAGTCTTCCAATTTGTCCTTCAAGGTTCTGATGTCAAGGGACATCAACAGTAAGAGCAAAAAGAAGCTCTCTATGCTACACTGAGTATACAGGAATGAACCTTTGATACGCATTCACCAACATTCATTGGGATCTTATTTGGATCACGTTGTACCTTTCCTGAAAATCTTAGATACACAGATGCACAAAAAAAGCAAACAAAACCCCCTCTTGATCGGGGTAATAAAATACGATTGAACCTCACTGATGTGACCACTTTTGGAACTCATGTATAAAGTTGGTTTCAATAAGGTTGGACAAAGTTATGGAAATTTCTATGGCTTGCTGGCAGGTTAAAGGGAAATGCACTGTCTGAAAAAGACGCAAATATAACCCAGGCACCATCCATAAACTTGTAACCAATCGGCAGGTGGGTGTGGTTTTGAAACTTGATGAAAAAAATTTCGGCAAATGAATGGCGGAGTGTGTGTGTGTGTGGTAGGGGGCCATTCACACAATTTTGTCCCAGGCACAGCCAAGGCCATCAGCAACCCTGGTTACAACTATATAATAATATTCAGTATAAACAGTTCTATAATTCCAACTGTATAATAATACCTTCTGTGGCTTCCTGTTGGTTTTTCATTCAGACCCAAATGCTGCTTGAACAGACAGTTGTCTCTTCATCATTAGACTTTATTCTAGGTTTGATTAAACTCCCTTCGCCAAATAGACTCTTGTCATAAATGGTCCAATAATGCTCCATAAATCATCCAATAATAGAGATAGCAGAGCCTTGGGGTGCATTAATGTGAGCTCCAAAGCACATATGCACAAATAGCTCAGAGAGTAACGCTAGGTTCTCGAGTTCAAATCCAGATGTGAGCAATTATATTATTTTCACCATTTTACATGTTCAAACAGATTATAGCAGTAGTCAAAATCCTTTTTCCCCCCCTCCAGTTTCCTGCAATATTGAAAGTTGTCAACATTTTCTTCAGCAATTTCTAAATATTTTCTGCAAATACCCAAACCTCCACTTTAAGGCCTTCTCAACCCAATAACACCTATATTGACAGCATCTATAGCATTGGAACCCATGGCATTAATAGAATTTTATATTCCTTCACTGTTCTTCTAATTTAAGTCTTCACGGATCCTTCTCTGCAACAAATATATCATTCCTTGATACTCCAACAGCTCTTTCATCCCCCTCCCTCACACTGTAGGCTACTACAAGTCATACAACCAGAAGTATATTCATCTTTTATTAGTTATGGCGTAAACTAGCGAACACTGTCAGGTACTTGTCGGGTCCTCCCGTGGGCTTCAAACATGACCAAATCCAACATGGGAAATGCAGACTGCCCTTATTTGGTTGTGGTGGCCTTTGGTCCCTTGGTCACTGTTATGTAAATATTGTTCACCTTTGACCCAATACGGCCTTATATGAACATGTATTGTCAGCTGGAAAACGCCTCCAACTATGCGCTGCACAGATTTTAGTGTCACTGACAATTTGTGAACCATTGAATCTGCAAAATTGCAAGTTATTAAATGTTTCTTCTGCAATTTTGAAAAGATTTCTGCAAATTTCAGAATGCAGACGGGGATTTGGAATGCTGTATAATATATGCATACATGTAGTGAATGCAGAGGAGTTGAAAAAGATGGACTGTATCTGGTACAGTACACAGCTTCAATTTATTAACTTGCATTTACAGCTTCTATGTCGGTTTATGACAGTTCAACGCTGTCATCCCAGTGCTCACATCATAGTGACAGGCAGTGTTGAATATGGCAAATTAACTAAACCACATCCTGAAAGTGAGTAAGGAACAGAAGATTTGTGATTTTTTTTTTTTTTAATGTTGATGGAGACCAGTGTGGGCTGCTGGTCTTTCAAACAGGGGAAGTTCATTGTCGGCTTACGTCATAAAAATTTTCTGTAAATTCTGGGCTCTGTTCCTTTTCTAGAAAATGTGAAATACTATGTGTGTTTTATTTATAGTGTAATAAATGAACACGGAGTTTCACTGAGTAAATACCAACAAATGTGTGGCATTTGTCTTCCAACTTTTCTTGCAAAGTCCGTGATGGGACTGAGCTGAGCTGTCAGTGATGGTGTAGATCTACCTGTCAATCAAAATGGGATTCAGCCTTTTGACTAATCATCTAATCAACATGCGTCCAGGCCGGCTGAGGCCCCGCCCACAGCTCCATAATAAAAAAAAAACAATGAAAAAAAAATTAAAACAAATAATAATAATAATAATAATAAATCTCTAATCTCCAATGAAGTGTGGACTGGCAGGTTGTCAGTGAACTACATGAGCTAGGTGAAGGGGCTACGGAGATGCTGAGCATCTGGGGGGGCGGGACAAAATCATGGTATTTATCCAATGACCGTCAAGTTTCAAAGTGATGAAAAAAACCCTGCTCCATTCATTAAAGAGCAGAGACACTGAGCTTCTATGAACAAATGCATTAATATCACAATTTCCTTTGGGATCAATAAAGTATCTATCTATCTATCTATCTATCTATCTATCTATCTATCTATCTATCTATCTATCTATCTAACACCTTCAACATTTCAATACAACAACAGTAAACAACTGTTCCATTTAATTGCATTAAAAATTAATCATGAAGATGGATTAATCTGCATTAATGCATTAATTTTGACAGCCTTAGTTTAATCAAGACAATAAAAAAATAGTATCCTTGAATAATAATTGACACTTCATATGGTTTTTCTGCAAAAAAAAAAAAAAAAAAGTTCAATGAAACTATTAAAATGACATCTCAGATTAAAAACTAATTGTGGATATGCACATTTTGTTTCCATCAAACATTTAACAGCTGGTTTTCAGATGTCTACTATTGCTCTGGAATTCAGTTTTGGTTTTATCTGCCGTTATGACTTCATCCAACCCATAAACTGAGATTTGAGGTGAGCACAGAAAATCCTTTCCACTTCAGCAGATGAGTGTGAAAACATCCTGACTGTGTCAAACCCCTCACAAGCACCATTCAACGCAGTGACACCAAAACTGTACTGCGAATGAACATAAAAACTTTAACTAAAGTGAAAGGATACTATAAATGGACTCCATGTTGTATGTTTTCAAATCTTAAAAAAATCCCTTATTATTTTGTGTTGATATTAATGAATAATTAACTGATAGACCAAAAACGTACTGATGTCATTTATCGAGCCAAACATTCATACTGTAAGCATAAACTCAATTGTTTTTTTTATGTTTTATTTCATTGTAAATTAGAATTTTCACATTAGTTGGGACTATATAAGCAGTTTATAGACATTGCCCATCTAGTATTTTACTTATTTAACCATTGTTTTTCAGTTCAATAGCAAGATTTCAACATTTTTTGTCAGATTTTAATTTATCAGTTACATGTTGAGTAACTCTGTAGAGGGGTCGTGTGTCAATTATATGGACGGTGGTAGTGTATTTGTAATTATGATGTTTTCTCACTCTTCTATCTTGGTTTATTTCTTAGTTGAAGGAAACAATGCATCAGATTAAGTGTAATAAACACTAAAAACAATACATAATGTATGTATTTGTGCTGATGCTTCTTGACTGCTGATTTCCTAACTTTGTCAACTGCATTCCTTTTAAATCTCCGGTATACACCTGCCTGATTACATAGCTGAAATAAAAAACTAAACAGTTGTAATGTGAACTGAATTTTAAAATACTGCTCGTGTGCCCAAAGATCAGTTAGCCATTTTCAAGTATTGATTAACAATTTCTTAGAATATATAAGTAAAAAAAATTTTTTAATTCTGAAAACTCACAGAAGTTAACACAAGTGCATGCATTCGTCGCTTTTCTATTGACCCTCAAATTGTGCAAATATAACTTGCGCATAAAATACAATCTAGTGGAAAAACAACAATTTTGACAAAACCCTAGTTTTTCAGTTAAAAGTGTTTGCACTGGCAAGAAATGGTTTTTCAGGAATAGAACAAATGGTATATTACACAGAACTGCAATGGAAAGACCTTTTTGTGCAACTTCAGTCAGGTGAATTTAAAAAAAAATTAAAAAAAAAAAACTGATCTTGCCAGACGTTATAACAACAGAAGAGTTTTAAAAGAAACATGGTGCAGAAACCACATCAATTTTTTTAAATTTGGTAGGAGATAGAGGGGTAATATGTAATCATAACAACAACAACAACAACAATAATAATAATAATGGATATATCTGTAAAATAACATGATATTTACATTCGTCTCCATGTTTATGGAATGACTTCTCGTGCCATATCACGATAATAAATAAACAAATCATTGCATTTGCAATTTAATGGAAAAACGGACATAACACACTTCTGTTTTTTCAACATTTAGTAAATTTTAGTAAAGTTTTGCATATACATCCCATGGAAAAGTGCTTATTTTCACTCACCATTTGTGAGCTGCAGACTCAGTGTTGTAGAAGGGCCCATCCGGTGTAAGCCGTTTATTCTCTGGTGCTTCCTTTCGTTCACCTAAAAGCACAGAAATAAATGTAAAATGGATTTCATACAAATACTGTACATAGGAACGCAGAAACACACAGACACAGAGGTCTTCACCCATCCTCCTTCAGCATATACTGTACACACAGGTGCACATTACTGCATATACACAGGCAGGCACACAAACAAACAAGCACACACACACACACACACTAAAGTAGGTCACACTCACTTACACAAGCTCCACCCCCCTACCAATCACACAGAAACATAGACAGATGCACACGCACACAAGCAAAGGATGGCACTTAGGTGGCATGCAGATGTAAGATGCAAACACACACCTGGAGCGAAGCTGTGTTCAGGCACGCCCTCCTCCTCAGTGTGTGTAACAAAGACTTTCACGGGTGTCCCTTTCCTTTTCCTCCCACAGCCGCGGCTGTAACACACACAGATATGCAATTATCATTTAATCAATTGGCCTACTGACCAAACTTCGCATCAATCAGGTCTGAGGGTGATCAATATCCTGATGACCACCTAATGGATCAATAAAAAAAGTATGTTTACTCTTCCAGGCAAACACACGCATCACCCACTACCACAAACACACAGCAACAAAAAGACCAAAACTAGACAAGTGTTAATTTAATCTGCTATAAAATGTATCAGATGAAACGCCTCAAAAACAAATAATACTGACCTAAAGTAAACCTTCAAGTCACTAGAGGTAGACTGATCTATCTTTTGTCTGTTTCCAATATTGGCCGTAGTCTGTTTTGGGTTTTTTTTTTTGTTTGTTTATTTGTTTTTTAAGCCAATATTTCATGAGTCGTAAAAAACAATATTCTAAGATATTTGATCAGGCACCTGTGTGGGAAGCACAAGAAGTGCAATAAAAGTTAAAAGAATACTACGTGTGCATGTATTTATAATTTTATTTATATTACTGTTAGGGGTGTTTCTTAAATTTCTAATTTTTAGTTTCTAACTTCACTGTTTGTGTATGCGAGTTGCCTTTTTGATGTGCTAACTTAACACACTGTGATTGATGGGTGGGAAACAAGTTCAGTGCCCAATACTTGTATTGATCAGAAAAATGTTCCTGATGATTTTTGATGTGTTCACTTACAGTACTTTATATGGACCTGATGTTTTATTTTAATTTTGTAATTATTTGGTGATTGACAAAAGAACAGGTCAATATTCCCCCGGTGGTGGAAACTAAAGGTTACAGGCAGCACTTAGAAGTGGTCTCAAATACAGTGGAATGTAAATGGATACAATTGCATCTGTTAAAGTCTATTAATAACAATAAATGTCTTTATAAAGCCATTTTTTGCTGTATATCAATATTTTGATTTGCCACAATAATGGAATGAATTTAAGTGAAAATACCTTAAACTGTGGACTTTTCTCATCAATTTTTAAGTAAGGATCATTAAAAAAAAAAAGAAAAAAAAAGCTTAATTAGATCAATTAATTACAGATCATAATTAATTCATCTGGAGATTTTTTTTAAAATCTTTTGAGCACAAATTGCTGCATAGAAATCTTAATTATATCCCCAAACCGAGTGTTAGGGATATTCGTTTTTGGTCCGACCACCGCTGCCAGATATCCTTTATATGAACACGATAACTGGAAAGATATTCAGTTTAGAAATTCCATATTCTCCATATCAATGAATATCATGGAGAGGAAGAACTGATTCAATTTTGGCTGATTTACCATTTCTAGATTACCCACAAGGGACACCCAAAAACATAAAATTACTAAACACTCTTTTATTCATATCTGAAACTACTTGTTTGATTGAATTCAAATCAAGTGCAAATAAAAGGTCATGACCTAGGGATTCCACACGTTATGACATCATTAAGGATTGGGAACGTTCGGCGATATACCCCTAGTCGCTGCTTCTGACAGCGTAATTATTTAAGTGTTTCAATCATATTTTACAGTCAATTAACTTAAAAAAAAAAAATCGGCCTTAGATATCAGCCATCAGCTGAGCAATTCTATTTTTTTTTTAATCGGTATCAGCATCGGTCTTAGAAAAACCCATATTGGTCGACTTCTACAAGTAACCCACTCAAGACTTTCTTCAATATCCTAATTATGACTTTCTTTCACCATATACACCTTGTATTTAGGAAATCTTTTCATGCCTTTGCACCAATTCATTCTTTTGTTACAGAGCTGTTAAATAACATTATGTGAATGTGGATACTGTTTCCTGTGTACCACACTTAATCACTCATGGTAACCTTCGAACAGACACATCTAAAAAGCATTTCAAAGATTATGCACAGCATGGAATTAGTAAACCATCAGTCACTGCACACAAAAATAGTAATATACAATTCACACCAACCACTGGATCAACATTAAAATCACATTAAAACCTGTCTATATGACAGTAACATGGAAAGTGGTTATTGGGGAATATCCACATTAACAAACCTTACCACTTATTAAATATTGTCTAAGCACACACACAAGCATGTAAGTAACAAACAAACCTTAGCACACATTTAATCACAGCAATATTCAGTGCTTAATTGATATGTTTTCTTCTGAGTGGATAATTATTTTATACTTTAGCTGAAATGACTGAAAGGAAAACATTACTTTAAATCAGTGGTGTCAAATTCATTTTGGTTCAGGGGGCACATTCAGCCCAATATAATCTTAAAGGGACCAGACTGGTAAAATGATAACATAAATTAGTGGTGGGTGATATGAAGAAAAATTAATATCACGATTTTTTTGCCCAAAATCACGATTTCGATTTTTTATCACGATCTTCGGGGCC
>JAPTYR010000001.1:5741020-5752075 GCA_029814505.1 Siphamia roseigaster | reverse complement strand
TTGAGTAATCCTGCTAACAGACAAACAAACAAACAAACAGACAGACAGACAAACAGACCCGAAAACAATACCTCCTTAGCGGAGGCAATGATAGTCATGTGATGTAGTTGTAAAGCTGGATGGAAAGAAAAGCTCAAATGCAGTTTTGGTTTTGTGGTAAACTGAACTGATCTAGGTGACCGACTTTCCCATCCCAGAAAAAGCAACAACACTTTACTCAAGCGTTCAGGTTGTCCAGAGACACTAAAATGAAAAGAAAGACCTTTATGTGTGTGGAACGGTTGATTTTCCCCTCCAGCCTTCATTGAAATTGAAAGAAAAAGTCACCGTGCAAACACACCCAGCACTCAGTGTTCCATTTAAAACCAATCATACTGAATGAGGACGACACATCCCATAAGAGCTTGTTTTTTTTTTTTTTTTTTTATTTAGTTCACTTTTTAAAATTTACATTTTCTGTCAAGATTCATTAAAAAAGATAAAGCGTCATCAGCTTTGCAGTCCATATCACAAAGGAACTGCAAATAGGAAAGAGTGACATAGAATGAAGATGACTTAGTAGGCACGTTTTTTCGAATGATACATGTAATCGAATCGATGGCAAAATATGTACAGCGATCATTTAATCTGGTGGGAGCACATGCTTGGGACTTCAGAGTGACAGTGGACAGGTTAGTAGAGCAAAGATCTATGCACACGATAAGAAATTCTCACTGTCCATAAAAGATGGATCGAATTGATGACGTGAAGCCATCGTTTTCCCCCCAAACCTGTACGCCAGTTCAATCCGAAATAAATTAAACCTAAGAGGAGAGAGAAATGAGGAATATCAATGAACTTGTGAAACTAACTGACCGGTGCTCGTCAAACTAAGCACTTCAACTGACTTCAGCGCACGTTCCTCCATAGCAATAAGGAATACTGAGCGAAAAGTGAACAGGACATCCGCCTAATGAAATAACTTTGAAAAATAAATTAGAAATGGATAGTTGTATTAGTATGCATTTAAGAAGAGTACCTGATTTTCTCTCTCTAGCCTAAGTTTGATACCTTTGCATAACTTATAGAAAACCTGTCACGTTCTATTAAAACTCACAGTAATTCATTCATTAGTCCTGATACCACCTAAGACAGGCCCAGGATTCTACCCTGCAGAATCCACCAGCCTTCGAGTCAAACACACTGGAAATTCCGTACAAATAAAGAACACTTTTCATGTTTATGTACATAATACTTTTGTACAGTCTTTGCACTTCCATTATGACAGATTGAAGCACTTCCACTTACAGAGCCAATGGAAATCAAATCGTGTTCATTGGACTGAACCTTAAGTCAATCCAAAACTTAAAAGAGCAGTCGGTTACATGTCGAAAGGAACTTGCGGTTGGAAAATCCTCTATGAACCTGTCGCACTGACTTGGGTTAAGGATGGGGTTTGGACTTTTCCTTGGACTCAGACCTGGAGTTTAGTCGTCAGTCATTCCTCATACCTTTGGTCTGTTAGTGGGGGCATTGGAAAACTGACCTGTGATCAACGACGTCATCGACACTGATGACGAGTCACTCCGACTCGTGAAGTGTCGGCCGATCGTGTTATTGAGCGATTTTTACTTTCACTCCGAAACATCGTCAAACAGCATTATAATTTAAGGAAACGTTAACTCTGGATCCGCCCAGAGGCCAGTGAAAGGTGAACAACTGAGTGAAAACGTTTACTCTGATCTGATCAAGGAGGCAGTGAATATTCAGGAGTCTCTGCTTAAGTCAAACCCCGAAGACGAGTCCAGTCCTTCCACACTGGATACAGCTTATTCCTGGCCCACACCCACTCTAGTCCCAACGGTAAGCACAGTGCTGCCCCGGGCAGTGTAAACTAAAGACAGTTGAGTGGCCGTGAAGCTCCACTGGCCTCTAGACACTTGGGATCTCACTGAGGTGGAACGTGACAGCTGGACCGAACCAAAGCACAAAACGAAGCCTTCACTTGTCTTCCAGGCTCAGTGGTTCAGGGCTTGTGGGGTCGGTTGGACGTTTGGGACAACGCGGTCACTTGGGTCCTTTGGAGGGGGTGTCCGTCTCCGTGGACTGGCGGCCGTCGTTCCAGGCCTCCCGGGTGCTCTTCAGGGCCTGTGTCCGTTGCTGGTCCACAACCACGTAGTCAACACGTTCATCCGACACTGCCATACCAGTTCCATTACTTTTCATCTGTTGAAGGAACACGCACACAGGTCAGCTTTGAACCATCAACCTCTGCAATGTTCTGCTTCTGATCAAGTCTGCACTAAAACGGTAACATGCTCATGAAAATATATGTATGTTTTCCACTTTTAAGCTAATTATTATTATTATTATTATTATTATTATTATTATTAGACCGTTTCCCCCGCGACCTGGCCCTGGAGAAGCGGAAGATAATGGATGGATGTTCATTATTATTATTTCATCTTCTATTTATTCAACTGTTTTTTTACAACATTACAAACAAACATATAAAAGTCAACAAAAATTTTAATCACATTGATGCTACTAGACTTGGCCTGTGTGATATATGCTTGTGCGACATCACTGACGTAGTACACAATGTTTGTACAAGAGCTCATGTCAAAGTAAAACATAAGTATGTGAATCCAGAATATCATTTATTTACAGTCAAAGTGAAAAGGAAGATGAGCAGAAAAACCAAAACATAAAAGCAACACTCATATACTATATTATGTATTTAAATCCCAATTGTACTGCACTCCTAAAGGTTTGTGACTTCCTCCTCCTTTGCAGGAAAATATGAGTCCTTTTTTATGTAGTGTTGTAGTTCTACCAGGATTACATCTAATGAGATCAGGGATTTCCACATAGGAATAGACCGAGGGCGGGGGGGGGGGCTTCTCCAACCCATTTGACCATTAAGGGTTTCCTTACTAACATTAACGATGACTCACTTCTCAGCTAGTTATGTTAATGTGTTGCTTTTGTTTTACCTTAAACCTTTGGACACTATTCTTACAATGCACAAAGGCAGGAGTCATAGATGGGTGAGATGAGCAAAAATTATTTATTCACTTAGTTAAAAGCAAACAGAGGACTAATGACAATAGATGGAAAAAGAAGAAAGATAAAAATGTATTTAAACATTCAATCTCTTATTTTCTAATTAAACACAAGTTTGGAATCAAAACAATGAAGTGACAAGAAAATGGTGCTGTTAAAATCCAAACAAACCTTAACCATAGCTTTTGGCTCTTGCTCAATGATAGATTTAGTTTGAACATAGCCTATGGCTTTAACCCCTTACTGCCCAAATCAAATTGCACTGATCTATAAAAAATAAATTATTTTTGTTGTTGCTGTCAGGCAGATACTAAATTAATTGAAAATTGTTAATTGGGATATAGCACATACAATAACTGAGGCAAATTAGGCATCACTGATATAATGGTAATTAAATTTTTTAGCCTCAGGTATGTGCATTATTTTATTGTTGCCACTATGGATAAGTTATTCCAGTCAACAACCCAAACAAAACAACCATCCAGAAATCAGAATGTCGTGAAATTAATGAGGCTTATGCTGTCGGGGGCCAAAGGCAGGTGTATATCAGCCCATTCCTCTACTATATGTAAGTTTATCCATAATAATTGTTAGGCAATTGATATGAACTCAATTTGTGCTGTATCGATCCAATAGTGGTAGAATAAATGTCAGAGAACCAATTTTTCTTCCCACAAAACTCTACCTGGTGAATGAAAATGACCCCATATGAACTCTGGGTGGTGGCCAGAATATGGGCATTTGGAGAATGATCAATATAAAGCAAATTTGATCTCAATCGGCCAAATATTGCTTGATTTATGTCCAAAAAACTGATTTTCAACTAAAGTGACCCCACTTGGATAACTTTTAAAACTCAGAGAAGCTGAAATCGATATGGTTCTTCCACTATAGGTCCACTATGGTGGTTATCGAGAGAAGAAATCCAACCAAATCTGTCCTAGTTGCTGCATTCACATGAAGGATATCCAGCAGTGGTGGAAAAATGTTTTTTTTTTTTTTTCTGGCTACTATCCAGAGTTCATTTGGGGTAATTTTCATTCACTAGGTGGAGTTTTGGAGGGAAAAAAATGGTTCTCTGACCCTTATTCTACCCCTATTGGGTTGATATTGATCAAATTGAGTCCATATCGTTTATCTAACAATTATTGTGGATAAACATGGATATGGCAGAGGATTGGGCTGATATACCCTCGACAGCGTAAAGGGCTCTGCATGCTCTCGCGGCAAAATGTTGCAGTTAGCTTGTCGCAGATATTTGTAATTTATGCCAGCGTGGGGAGTACATGGTGCGCGCTATGTTATTCACCACCACAACACAAGGGGCCCTCTCAAGAACTTGCTATGATTGTGGTTTGGGGGTGCTGGGTGGAGTATTTATCTTACGGTTACAGAGGAAGGGAAGGTCATATAACAACAATGGCGACTGGACGATTGCGCACGTTGATCGAGATGCATCTGATAAACGTAGAAATCCAAGAACTATTGGTACTGGAGGTGATAGAAAGGCGAAGGAAGCTTCAACAATGGCGCTCATGTACACAAAACAACATGGAAAGTAGGGAAGTAGAAGTGCGTGTAGAGCGAATGTAGAATGGACCAATCGGAGGCCTCTTTTCTGGTCTTCTCTGCGACACTGTCTGCGGTGGTTAAATTTTTTTGGGAGGTACGCGCAAAGTGTCTGCGACGGGGGATGAATTGGCTTCTGAGCATAAATTGGCCTCATTATTTTCATGACATTTTACTAATTTCTGGATCTGGATTTTGGGATAAAACTATTCTATCCCCGAAACTTGATTTCAGGGACATACCACTGCTACTGAAACAGGGTGTTGAGACTGATCCATGTATGTCAGTGATTGTCCGTAACCAGGATACATACATTCAGAGTGTTGAACAGCATCTCATGACAAAACCAGTGGATAAGGATGCAACATTGTGACGATGGACCGTAAGGGTTAAACTACTGAAGGAAACTCGGTCGCTCTTACCTTCCTAGGTGGGGTCGACTTGCCGGAGTCAAGATCCAAATCCAGGTACTCCACCTGTTTGTCTCCCTTTGGCTTAACCATGGGGCTGCTCCCGCCGTCTGCCGTCATGGGCGTAACGAGCTTCATGTTCTACATATGTCAGGAGAGGATGATTTTACTGACGGAAGAGGAGCCTCAGGGCAGGTTCACAGACAAGCACAGCCAACATTTCAATACACTCGTGTTGTCACAGTAACCACAATGTGTCTGAGCAAATTCCAAATGATTTGTTTGCCCTTTGATTTGACAAATGCTACTTTCACAACCGCTTCAGACGGAGAATAAAACATACGGTCGCCTCTAAATCAGAAGTGACACAATAAAGTAGTCCGAGCTGAAGAATGGAATAAAATGCTGACATATTTAGACAGCGGAGACCATGTTTTCATCTTCTTGAGAGAGTTTTAATCAGTGAAAATGATATCATCTAGTTGGTCTTGTGCCAGATTGGCAAAATGTTTTTTTTTTTTTTTTTTTGCTGAAGCATGGATGGAATATGGAAGATGATGCAGCCAAGAAAAACGGGCAACAAACCAACATGCCAAAACTCCAATTCCTTTAAAGCTGTCCGAATTAATGTGTGGTAACAAGTGACTTTGCAAAGAAACTTTTGTCCTAAGTTTGGAAAGGCATTTCATTCCGATGAGACTACAAATCAAAATATTGATGCCATTGTAAAGTTTGGATTGGTTTCAACATTTTTAAGCTGACCCAAGGAGAATTATTATGTTCAACATTAATGGTCAAAAATTGTGGGATTGTGACAACACGATGGTACATGCAGACCTATATATAGTGTTATTTTTAGACTACAAGTGGGTGGAGTTATTAGAACTAGTATGGTGACAGAACTAGGACAATCTAAACATAAGGAAAGTGGTGTTCACATAACTTAAATGTCAAAAAAAAAAAAAAAAATCACTGCAACCTGCATATCCAAGCCACAGCTTCTAAGTGGTGTCAGGGACTGACAGGACAGGGGGGAAAAATCTGTTCTTTTTACTTGCTCAATTTTTCCATTCCATCACACCTGAGACAGGGAACCACTGGTGTTCAGACAGGGTAAGCCATGCATGTCTAACCTGGCGACCCTGCTCACCTCCTCTATGGTGTCAAGTTCCTCCACCTCCCTCTTTACAGGGGTGATGGGGACTGTGCAGTAGAAGGACTCCTCTCTACCGAAAGTAAGAATGAAATAGTGACAAAAGAAAGAAGAGAACAGCAATGGTCAGGGGGAAAAAAAAGAAAAGAAAAATGTGTAGTAGTAACGGACTGGAAAGAAAAATTAACATGAGTGATGAAAGAACAGAATATCAACAGACAGTATTAAAGCAAACATTAGAAAAGATGAAGAAATATTGCAAGAAAATTGAATCTGGAAGGAAATACACAAATCCTGTTTTTTACATTTATATGCACATGAAATTAAGGTTAAGACAATATTCTGGGAAACATCGTTTATTGGGTTTTTTTTTTTGCACTGTCTCATTCTGAAGGATGTGGAATTCTATTGACTTCGGTGTACATCCATCAGCCATAACATTATAACCATTGACAAGAGCAGTGCTGAGAAAATTAGTTATTCCATTACTGGGTTGGATACAGTCACAGAAAGTGAACAGTTAGGCCTCGGGTCAGAGCTGATTTTGTGTAAAAAGAGAGACCGACAATATTAGACATGAAGTAATAATGTTCTGCTCCCTAAAGGGGTAATACTTTTATTAGTTTTTGATACCTTTATTTGTGTATTTGGGGACTGAAAAGGTTCACATTTGAACCCTTCAGATGCTGCAAAGCTATCTTTATACTCATTTTGTCAAAAATCAAATGGACTTCTACAACCTCTTAATTCCTGCTTAATTTGTTACGTCTCTAACTAGTTACGCCAAGACTTCCAATGAAAATTTCTTGCCATAATTGTTTATCGGCTGCAGTGGTTATAGTCCATAATGAAAATATGTTCAAAGTTCGAACTGATTACCTCAAATGTTCAGTTGTTGGTTGAACGGAACAGAGCAGCATGGCCAAGAACTTGGAGGGGGCGGGGCCTGAAGTGGCTCATTCGCACTCAAAACGACCTTTTTGGTGTCATTAGTCAGAAATAGGGTTGAAGATGGACGTGTGGAGTATGCTTGGGCGATATACCGAAAATTTATCTTTACCGATATTTACTACAATAACTGACAATTTTGCCCATGACGGTAAATTTGGTCAACGAAAATAAAAGTCTTTTCTTGGTCCATTTTGACTGTGTGTGCTGGTCCGCTATGTTCATTCCCCTTTAAGACTGTGTGGCGCGTCTGTCGTCACATGACTCCACCCATCCAATCTGAGCAGGAAGAGAAACAGACGATGAGGAAATGACTGACGGTTCAAATGAAGAAGCAGCTGACCAAGTAACGTGAATCCAAGGTGGACCCATTGTACTTGTTCCGAAAATAAATCCATGGTTTGGAAATATTTTGGGTTCCACAAAGATAATGTTTAGCAAAAGGACATGAAATCACAAGTGGTACAGATCAGCTGATGTTGCTTAGCAACCGGGTTTAGCCATAGCGCTGCCGCCACTAAACCTCAAACAAAACAATTATCACTGTCATATTGGACTGATTATGCAAATATAATTAGCCCAGGACAAACATCCTACTCCTCAAATTAAAGTTAGTGAGGCTTCAGGAGATGGAGAAAAGATAAATGACCACAAAGTTTTCCACTTCTATGGAAGGGGGGGGGGGGCACAGACTGTATTGCCCTGTTACCTGATTAATAGTATTAAAAGACGGAAACTGATGCAGGCACGACGTGTGGCCAGTTACCGAACCACCACCACCGAACTGTGTGGGCAGCCGAGTCTCCCCCATTTAGCATACATTTATCATGATCCAGGTGAAAGTGCCCAATTTATCATGATATTAATTTGAGGTCATATCGTCCAACCCTACTGTGGAGTTGAATTAATGAAGATTTCAGACCCAAACAGAGCATTTACAGTTTATTTATGCATAATTCCATTTAATAAAAGCTAAATATCACTCCTTTAAAACTCAGTTGTTTTGTTTGGTCTTTTTTTAGATACTTCTGATAGGTACTAAACACTTGTTCTGTCTCAATGATTTAACCATCAAAATATCTCCCTGATCAAAGTTGCTAAGATCCCTACTCTTGCCCATTTTGCTATTTCTAACACATCAGCTTCGTGGACTACATGTTCTCCGACTCTCTTATGTATGCCACCCACTGACAGGTTCCATTGTAATGAAATAATCAACATTTACTCCACTTAACCCCCTTAGCGGTCACAATGTTTTGGCTGATCGGTGCATACGGCGCATTCTGAATATGCATCACCCAGCTTTGTTGCCTGTTTTTCAGTCCTACTTTTGAACAATATGAAAGACTTGAATAAACAGGGTTGTTTTTTTTTTTTTTGGTAAATGAGCAAATATTGCAAAGCTGACATTTTCAAGAATGCGGTTCCAAGAATCAAAGAAAGGAAGAAATTATGGTAAGTGTACTGACAAAAACATTTCTCACAAGCGCAATATCTGAAAAGCAAAAGAACAGAAACAGAAGGAAGTGGAACAGCAGGGCAAAACAAAGCTGCAAAGAAAAGAGTTGAAGTGTCGAGGAGTCCCTCTGCAGCAACCAGTGATTTGTCCGCACTAACATATGGCTTATAGAGAGAACCAAGAACTGGAAAGGAGATTTCTGTCACATTTCTGCCTAACATTCTAGGTTGCGCACTGTTCAACCTCATAATGTTGCCTCAAACAAAAATACTAAAATGTGTAGTGAAAATTCTGTGGGAAAATGTGGTGAAAAGTTAAAAAAGAAAAAAAAAACACAATGTGAAAATCAGCATTACACAGTAGATTCCAGCTAAGTAGTGATAACATTTATAGCATTTCTTGTCAGTGATTTAAGATAAGAAGAAAGGAAAAAAAAAAAAACAATCATGCAACTTCTTATCATTGAAGATAGTTGTGTGTTACATACTGGTTCATCTGTGGACATAACTACATAATTCTCGTTGTCACAGTCCTCTGAGTCAGTGCTGGAGGCCGTGCTATGCACTGACGGGGGTCTCGCTGGCATTGGAAACCTAGAGAGACTGAGCAGCATTCACAATGTTTACACACCGACTTCCAGGCATAGACAGCCTCTAGTGAGCATAAAATATAATACACACAGAAGAGCCACTGCTATAAAACCAGTACAGCCCGGAGAGTCCCTGCAGCACCAAGCACAGAAATAAACCTCTTCCCAGATAAGCCGTGATATGATAGGTCTGAGGCAGATCCCAGTGTCGTTTGTAAAAGCAGTTCTACTTTGGCCATAAAGTGACTACAGTAATGCATGAAGTGTTAGTGCCTACTTCCTGAATTAACTGGACCTACCAAAAGGGGCATGTTCACACCAAAAGGCCCTGTCCTACATACAAGAAAACTCCACTTTGTATTGAAAATGTGTATGCACTATAGACAGTACAAAACTTACGAAGAAATGAAAAGAAAAAGTTTCTTTTATCGTTCTCTGGAAAGCTTTCGAAAAACCGAAGCCCCTTTTACACAGAATTTCTGTTATGGGAATATGTCTCCTTATTCCGGATGTTATAAGTTTAGTCTTAGGTTCTGTTGTGTTTTGTCTTTTTCTGTACGTCTTCTTGTTTTTTGTCTTTCTTAGTGTTTCTGGGGTTTTATTTTTTTAAGTTGATGTGTGTGCCACTTCACTGACTTTCCTTCCTGCCAAGGGTGATCTCTTCTCCCTCTCGTTATCTCTATGACGTGCACCTGTTCCCCCCATCTCCTACACTTGGTCTTCTCTCTATTTAAACCCCTTTCTGCTTTGCGAGTTTGTCTGCCCTGGATGCGACTAATGAGCGGTTTTTGTGGTTGGTTTTTCTGGTGTTTTTTTCTGGATCTCGTGTTTCTGCCTCTGCCCCTATGTAACTTTGCCTATTCTGTCTGGTTTTCTCTGTGTCAGAACTCTGTTTGTACCAGATTTTTCCCTCGTCTATCCCCTGTCTGAGTACTGCATTTGGGTTCCCCGTTATCTGGGCATCTTATCACCGGAATGCCGTCTGTGAAAAACAAATGTTGGGATCATTTGGTTGTACCTTTATCACAGCATTGGAACGCCTCTGAAGTTAGTAACAGGGCCAGGGAATTCAGATTATGGAATGTTACACTACCAGTCAAAAGTTAGGATTCACCTTCTCTTTAAATGACATGAGATGGACCTTAGATGGAACAAGTGCACAGCACAACTGGGAACTCTGTAAAGATTTTTGGAAAACAGATCAAGTGACTACTTCATGAAGCTCATCCAGAGAATGCCGAGAATGTGCAAAGTAGTAATTAAAGCAAAATGTGGCTATTTTGAAGAATGTAAAATTTGGGGGGAACAGATACCTTTAGATAAGCCTCAATCAATGACCGATAAAGGCCACCAATATTTCTAAATCGATGTTTGGAGCCAATACTGATTAGTTTTCTCTGTCAAATGATAATACATGTTAGAAAATCTTCTTTAAAGGAAAGAGTTATTGAACTAAAAAATAATATTAAACTACTGGTTAAAAAATGGAGAAGGGTAAAGTAGTACAGGTAACATTAACATTTCACATAAAAAAAACCTACATTCAGATTAAAACAAAACAAAGTGTTTAGTCACTTAATTCTTCAAGTCATTTTTTTCTAAAATCGACATCAAGGTGAGGTAGGACCGGTAACACTATCTCCAAGAACACAGAGATGCAGTGAATTTCACCTGTCAATAAATCATGGCAGGCAAAAGGAGCTTATCAGCCAATTCTGATACAAGGGGAAAAAACAAATATTGGCCCGATGTATCAGTCTGTCATTACTCAAGACAATGCAAAAAGCCCAACAGTCTTTAACCCTTTTGCAGGCATGCAAACTTGTCACCTTTCGGCGAAATTTCGCCGTTTTGAAATCAAAATGGTCATTCTTCTGAATCA
>JAPTYR010000001.1:5690884-5715399 GCA_029814505.1 Siphamia roseigaster | reverse complement strand
GTCACCAAAATCTAATCATTTGTTCCTTTGACCATCCTCAACATTCCCTGAAAATTTCATCAAAATCCATCCATAACGTTTTGAGTTATGTTGCACACAGACAGACAGACAGACAAACAAATGACTGCAAAAACATCATCTCCTTGGTGGAGGCAATAAATGCATAAAATATGTCACAAAACCAACTGCAGCACAAAGAAAGGATGCTTCTAAAGGTTCTCTACAAATATCCCAACAGTGTCAACTAAAAAGAAGTTCTACTTTAAACTCAAATAGAGTTCATGAAGCTAAATATGATATAATTTAAATTCCAAAGTAAAATGCAGCTCTGCCCAGTGTAAATGTGCTGGTACTTTCATTAAAGGGTACCAGTAGTGAATTTTCATTGCTAGCCATCTCAAAAGATGACATGTAATATTAACAGTTCCATTGTAGCCACTTGTCAAGTATGCGTGAGCACGAGGTCACTGCTCCGTCAGTCAGGCATGGTCATTGACACGTTGCAGGCTTCATGGGCATTTCCAGCACCAGCAGTGATGCAATAATGTTGATTTGGCTAAGATAACGCATGTGACTAAATATGTAACTATTCACATCCATTTCCACAAAACTCCTCGCTATAGTTTGCTTCTTGAACATGTGCTTTCCACTCAATCTCGCTAACTGACTGCTGCTTTTTTACTCACGCTGTCACCCGGAATCAGCACTGGTATGGTGCTTCCGGCAGGCAGTAACTGCTCCCCATAGGTTTTGCCCCTGCCCATAATTAAAATAATAAAAAGGTCCAGTGTGGTGCATTTAAGGCAATTTTGTTTTACTGAATTTGTGCCTCTCTTGCTTGTAAGTAATAAATAAACCACAATTAATGTCGGAAACATGACCAGTAGAAGTACACTATAACATGGTTACAAACAGCTTGGTGTGGTAGCTTCAATAACTCTCCCTCACTTACGGGCTTTCATACCTTTTTCCTTTTGCACAATTACACACACTTGCACTGTGTTCCCCCACGGACCAGCTCTTACCCCACATTTAGCACCAGACTTGTGAATAAAAATAAACACTTATGTAACAGCATACACATGAAAACACTACTTCAAGCAAGAAACACAACACCATTCTCTGCATCCCCGATGGCCAGCTTGTATCACACCTACACCCGTGCAAGTAGTGCAGTTTTATTGACATGTAAACACTGTTTGTTTGCAGAGAAGGAAAATGGGTCAGTGGGAGAAGCAAGGTGAGAGCAAGACATTACATTTACCAACTGCACAATAACCCAGAAAATGGAACAATCAAGAGTGGGTTAAAGGTACCCTGGATACAATAAAGAATTGCTAATCTTTCATCTTATTTCTTCCCATTTCAGCTATGTTAATATGTTTTCACCGAAACCTGATTAGGGTAGCATTAATCTGACAAAAACTGGTTTCTCTTGATGTCTTGTTTAAAGATTAAAATGTCTAGATTTTCAAAATAAAGCCAAGGTTACTTGAGTTCACAACAATCCAAAATGTTTCACATTGTCCCTACCTACAAACATTTAGTGCAAGAAGCCTGGCAACAGGATATGCATCACATTACAGGGCTTAAGATTTAATATGGGGATATTAATTCAATTAATTTAATTTATTTTGTTTGAGAGGGACAGTGCAAGTTAATGAACAGAAACTGTATACAAACACAACAGTATAAACAAGCCAGAATGGAGCCATTGGCTATTTTTCTATCTGTTGTCTGCAAGTTCTTATTTAAATCCACCCTTTTGGAAAAACAGTGTAGAGTATAAGGCCCATAATCCTATGGGTACAATCCATGCAAGAGAAAGGTATGGTTAAAACCCAAGACAAAACAAAGCACTTTCTACAATGAATCTTCAATCAATTAAAAATAATTACTTTGAATATCAGCACACTCGTGAAGTGGATCTATACATTTGCTTACTATCCTAAAGGCATCATTAACAATATGAAGTAATTACCTTTTTCCTCCTGGTAAGGCTCCTTACAGGAAAAGCTTAGATGAGGTCTTTAATGCTACTTTAATTTTTCATATTCCATTGTAAGTAAATCCAAACAGGTCCAAGATAGTCCGCCATATTAGCAGAGAAGCAAACAAAAATACCTCCATTCTGGAGTTTCTTAATTTACCACCAAACTCTGCACTAGTCACTCCAGACAACAGCCACAGAGCCAGCTTCAGTGTGCAGAAGCCTAGTGTTTGTCCTGTTTGCTGGGAATGGGACCGCATGGGACGATACTGGACTGGGACGGGGAGGGTGCCCCAGGCATGGCAGTAGTCCCTGCCAGCCCCTCATTTTTCCACCCAGTTTCCTGGTGTCTTCGGGCTAGAAACAGGAAGACACTCTCTATTGGTCTATGGGGGGCACACAGAGAGGACATTGAGGGTCTGACTAAGATGATGAGAGGCAAGAGGGTGGGAGTAATGGGAGGAGTTGTCAACAGAATAGAGTCCTGCTGCCGTCAGACCCCCCTCCTGACCCATCTGCACTGGAGCAAAAGTGACAAAAGCGAAGAAATGTGGGTAAGGTGGGTAAAGGGGGTCGGTCTGCTGTAGGTATAGAGAATATCTGAGGAAGACAAAGGCAATGCACTGCAGCTGCTAAAAATTAAAAATCCATACGTGAAAACAGTTGCTCATAAATAGTCGTGCCAACACTACTCAAGTGCCCACAACGATAGTTGGATTGCATTTAAAAGGCTAACAGTCTTCATGCTGTAGATAGCTTAATGCAGTCTAAAAGGCCTTTAAGTGGACTAATTGCTAATGCGACTGTACTGTCATCACAGCCTGTTAAACTGCATACTTAAAGCCATCCACCATATATCTAATGGTAAACCATACTGCAGCAGGCCTGTGGGTTTGGTTGTGCAGCACTAGCAGTTGGGACGTTAGTCTATTCATTCAAAGACATGAACATGTGTGCTGTATCTCTGATAAGTTATGCTGACATTCTTAAAAGAGAAAAGGGCTCAGTCATTTGTGGTTGTTCACTTCTCTCATATTACATTAGTGATAATGCAAGCATAACATGCACACGCTCTGATCATTTAATGCAGTGGAATAAAACTGACTGATTACAAAGTAAATTAAAAGATGCTAAATGTAGTTCCAGGGCTTCATCTTAATGGTAGAGAAAACCATTACCACCAATGTCACTGTTGGTGGGTATATGAACTCCACACAGCATTGTTGCTTCTGTGCACATTCTAATGTGGAGTTTGTGTTGTGTTGTTGCATTTGCTGACCTTAGCACTGACTAATTTTAGAACAGGCATGAAAGAAACCCCTTACATTTTCCAAGAAAATAATAACCACACACTCTACACAAAAATAAGTCTACAGATTGCTTTCATGGATGCATGCAACTGAGTAATTGGGGTAAAGAAATAATTTATACAATACAATCATTTTACAGTGAATACAAGATAGAAGAACACGTGCACATTATGTGGGTTCAAGTTCATTGGATAAAAAATGTGCAGGCACATGCATAAGCAGTGACTTTACAGCATATGTACGGAATATAGTATTTAAGTTCACAAAGAATACATGCTTTTCTCTGCAAGAAGAATCAGGCAGAGTTGTGGCTTTATCACTGCGTACAGTTTTCATTTGTGGGTGTGTAAAACAAGACCAGATTGTTTATATCAGACACAATAGTATAACCTCAGTTTTTCACTGCAATATAAATTATACTTTAACAAAACCAATGAGCCTTTTCATGACATTTCAAGTCAAATACTCATCACTGACATCACTGATATGGCCTGCCCTCCAGCCAAAACAAAATGATAATTAAAGTATACCTGTACTGGTCATGTTTACAATATTCATTGTGCTTTGTGCATTGCTTACAAGCAAAAGAAAAAAAAGAGCTTAAATGCACCACACTAGACCTTTTTGTCGCACAAATTAAATGTGAGAGAAGAACCTATGGGGAGCAGCCATTTCTGACCAGAAGTGACATGTAATCATTGATTCCAGCTGATGGAATGGGAGTAAACAAACAGCAGTCAGTGAGTGAGATTCAGTGGAAAGCTTGTGTTTGCACTTGTTGTTTGTGCAGCCTTAAATTTTACACTCGCCATTGTGTTAGAGACAAGATCCAGCACTGGCCAGTAATGTGTTATCTTAGACTGGTGTCTGCCACACAAAGTCAGTGACCAGTCCATCACAGTCCAGGGAATCAGAAAAATCCACAACAAATCAACTGTATCACAACCTGTGCTCAAACAGCCCGTGAAAAAGGCAACACGATGTTGACCATGCCTGACTGACGGAGCAGTGACCGCAATCATGCATCACTTGACACGCTATGATGCAAGTTACCAGACAGAACCACAAGAAATTATGCATGACCTTTTGAAATAGCCAATAATAAAAATTCACAACAAGTACCATTTCAAAAACTACCAACGTGAAACACATTATGCATTATGCAACATATGCAGCGCTCCAGGAGAAACTGTCATAAACATTAGTATTACATCTCTGGCAGAAGACATATTTGTCCCAGAATAAATAATTAGATGAGTCTTAGAAAAAACAAGTGCCTATACTGACAACTTGACTTCTTTATTTGTCCTGTATCATTGATTTTTGTGTTTTAAATATATCAAGTGTGCCACTATACTGCTTCAGTTTTAAAACCACAGTCACAGAAAAATGTTCAACAATGAACTAAAAACATCTACAAAAATAAAAAGAACAACAGATGTAGACTGGGTAAAGAAAAGGAGTTTAGATTTCCCAGATGTTCAACTATGCTTATTTTGACCATTTTGTGACTGACTGAGAAAGGGACTCTGTTTACTATTCCTTACCCATTTTCTTCTGGAAAGGAATTTAGAGAATAAAGTTATTACAGGAATATCAGTGCCACTTCATGACTGTTAGCAATATTACAAATAATATCACACAATAAAATTAAATAATTAAATAAATAAATACAATTTGTGGGTCTAAAGATCTTGTTGGATGATTAAATAATCTGAGATAATCAGTCAGTGTGAGAACCCCTGTCCGACATTCGCAGCTCTTTGTATAAACCATTGTTTCGATATCGTCCTAGCTTAAGGTGTAGGCATTAGCCTAGCTCAGACTGGATACATACTGTAGATAGCACTTAGCCGCCTGCGACTGGCCAGGCCATCTGTCTTGTCTGAGTGGGCTGTGGGTAAATGACCTGCACCCCAGCTGCACTGACTCATCCTCACAAGGATGAGTCTGTTTGTCCCTCAAGAAAACATAGTGCAACGGAATAGAGTGCGGCAGAGACAGGGTGCAGGAGAAGCACAAGGTGAACGACAGGGAGAAAAGGTCGCGATTGTGGCGATAACAGAACAAATTAGTATGTGCTATCATTTCATCTGCCAGAAAGCACCAGCAGACAACATTTTATGACAGCACAGAAAGCTGACTGGTAGATATGACATGAAGGTAAAAAAAAAAAAAAAAAACAGGACTATCATCAATACTGCACAAACACCTGGTATCTCACAAAGGCAGGAAATTAAACATACAACAGTGTCACTCTTTAGTGCAGCCTCAGCTGAGCCAATAAGAAATGTCTAGAGTGAAATGAAATGCACATGAAAAAGCATCTTATTTATTTGATGCAGTGCATGAAATCATTCACTTGTTGCATCTTTTGTCTAAGTCATTAAAATGATCAAAACTGACAACTTCCCTCTATGCCGTTCCTCCAAAATTAGATCTTAAAGTGACAATATGAATAAAGACTCTTTTTTTATGTCTAGTTTGACCACAAAACGTGTATCATCTCTACTTTTTATAAGTTGAAACACTGCTTGTGGAAATGTACCGACTATATTTCTCTGTGCATTGACACCAGTTGGACCATTTCTTTACTGGAAAACCTATCTTCTTAAAGTGGATAACAGAAAAGGGTTTAAGGGGAATCAAGACATTTATATTCATGATTAAGTCATGTGTGTGAGTGACGTTTTCTGTGACCTAAATGCAAACAGCCAAGAATTAGGTAATGACATGTGCTGACGCAGACATGCAACAAAATTACACAAAATATCCATGACACTGCAATCTGACCCGAATGCAGTAAACAAATACGCAATCTCGTCGACCACAGTGGTTCTCCGAGCTTCACTATCAGGACCCCGGGACTGTGCGGAACAAAGGCCGTTCTAAGACAGGAGTGTCGAGAGCGTCAGAGGTTTTGGCGCTCATGGCCTTGGTGACGAGGTCCGCAGAAGGAGAAGGAGGGGAGGGACAAAAGCTCCTCTATGCTCAGAGCCGCAACTTGTATAAATCAGTCTTTGTTAGCAAGAGATGACTAGGATTCTTGCTAAACAGCTATTTTTATATCTTTGAGCAGCAGAGAGGGCAGTTAACGTACAAGTAAGAGTGCATGGCCTTTGGCTAAATGGAGCAGCGTCATCAGCTCTCCACCTACTGGAAGGAGAGGGGACTTCCATGAAAGATGTGCATGCCTGGGGTCCAGTTGGACAACCAGATGCACAACCAGATGCACCATTAGTCTTTGACCTGAAGGTAAATCCTTCCGATTTATTCTGTAGAAATCAGATCATGGCAAACTTCCATCCAATGTGTGCACCACCAGACATAACCATCAGCAACCAAGCTAAAGGCCAAATAATGACATTAAACAGATTTTAAACCTTCTCACACCTTTGAAATCTGTATTGCTACCCATAATAATAAAACGTAATAATACCAACATTTATTCAAGTACTGAACATTGTTTCTCTGTTCGAGAGTAGCTTTTTCCCATGTATAAAAAGTAGGAATACTATTTGATAGATTTCACTGTTTTAGTATTTAACTGTTTAATCTAAGTAACTTTAAAGGTTTCAAAAGGATAGAGTGTACATCCAAATAATGCCAACACAAGATGAACCTGAAAGATCGATCTGAGCATTGAAAAAAAAAAAAGACCGTTTACATTAATGCTAATAAATGTTAAGGTCTGACTGCCAAACAGAAAACCTACCTCAGCTACATCGTCAAATGGGATGTCTGGTCCCGTGTAGTGTTTCAGTTATTACAACTGAGTCGACACAGTCTGTTGTTGTTGTTGTTTGCGTCCTCTGGCTTTATCATGTGCTGCAGAGAGTGTGAGGGTCTGCAGTTTGTGACCTCTCCCTCCTCTGACTTCCTGTTCTACGCAATCAGGTTGGCCCAGACCTTCTTAACCGCCACTTGTAAATAAGAGGGGGTGGGACATTAAGTTCGGCAGCATGGAGAGGGACAGCACTCATGTTCAACAGTCATTTACAAAGTCAGTTATTCTGCTGACTCTGTCTGTATGACTGGACTGCTTATGATCATTTTGTTGTGTGTAATTCAATGACTGCATTATGTATTACTTGTGGTTGAATGCAGAAATTTGGAAAAATGTATTGTTTGATTTTTATACTAAAGGTAGTAAAAAAATGAGTAGAAGGACTTGAGGGGTAGGATTAAATAAGTTTGTATATTTTCCTACTCTTTTTCAATCATGCAAAATTCAGACTCGCATGTACTCAAAGATAGATTCTGTTCATTTAAATGTTATTTTGGTTTCATCATATTTGACCTTTTTTTGTTTCTTTATATTTTAAAAAATAAATAAATAAATAAATAAATAATTCACTGCAAAGACATGAATGTAGTGACCAATTTAGATACTGCATGTTGTGTAAAATAAATGTTCACATATTCAGTTCAATAGCTCCAGTTTTATCCAAGTATTACATTTGACACATTTCACATTATTAGTATTATTAGTATTATTATTATTATTATTTTTAGACCTTTCGCCCATGTCTGATTACTCATATTAAATCCAATCAAGTGAAAATGATCAGATGAGGATCCCATTTCAAAAGCAAACAGATAAGACAACTTTTCAAATGGACTTTAAAACTCATTTTGTCTTGTCATGACTTATGTTACTTGGTTTGACTCCGTTCCAACAGTGAAATATTCAGTCCTACATTTGCATCTCTAATCAAGGTCTGTTCAGAGCTCGTAATTACAGACAACTCAAGCTTCTCTTTCTTATGCCCATCCTCTCCTCTGGATCTCAGCCTTTCCTCTGCTTCCTGTGGAGGTTTTATGATTTTGTTTCCCATCTGCACTCTCAATAAAAAGAGGTCAGAGATGTCGTAGCATGGACAGCTTCCTCTACTTCACAAAAGCTCCCCAGTGGAAAATCCACCACAAATACTGCATTGACGATACCTGGTTGGAGACTGGAGACACTCACAAGACAACAAGCAACCAACCAACTGCATAAAAATATAAAATCTTCTTACGTTCTGCAAGATTTTCATCCAATATATGGTTTGCTTTAATTACTTTTTGTATTGTCTTTTTAAGATAATTTTGCAAAGTTGTATGTTTTTATAATCCAGATATTTCTCCACAGGTGTTTCTAACAATTTAACCATCTTAACAAGTCCCAACAATACCTGCGGACGTTCAATTAGCATGCAACAACAACAGAGATCAAACAGACTTTGGATACAAATCACTAATAATTCATTAGAACTAAGACAAACATCATGGGTCATTACCAAGTCCAGTAATCACTACTTTTTTTTTTTTTAATAACTCATCCACAGTGAAAGAAATGTTCACTCACATTTTTAGGCCACTCAGATTTAGATACTAAAAACATTTAATATCAGGCTGGGTGATAAAACCATCGTAATATATTTTGCAATATAACTTTACCTTGATAGAACTGACACATGCTCGATACAATTTGGATAGAATTAATTTGTCGATGTTTTGACAGACATAAGAACAGTCGATCCTAATTAAGTGGCGCCACAACAAACCAATCACACTAGAGCCATGGTAAGTTAGGTTGACGGCCACAGCACGGGTTTAAGAGCAGCCGCAGCACACAGGCTAATGTTTGGGCTGGAGAGGAAAGTAATGAGTGTTCCCTCTGGAGAAAATGCGACTAAGAACTCAGGTGACGGGACAGTGGGGTGTGGCATCAAAGCCGGGAGTCAGACGTTCAAAGCATGTCAAGTTTCATTTTATGACAGTTCTGGCTGTTAAGAAATGCCATATTATACACACACACGTAGATATACACACACATTCTCCCACTGTGTGTGACACTTTGGAAAATCAGAGCAAAGGAAAGGGGACTACCAAAGCCCATGACAGATGATAGCACCTCTAGTCCACTTGGCAGCAGTAATGCACCTCTAAGCGCGTTTACCGCCAGCCAATAAACACTTACTAATGACAAAAAGAAGCAGGAGAGAAGCTACATTGTCGTCAACACTGTCATGATAGGATTGGCTACATCCTATTATGCCGTCACAATCCCTTTTTTCTTGCCTGCGTTTTTTAGTGTTCTTCTTTTGTCAGCTTCAAACACGCATCAGTGTCTCATGTCGTTCCAAAAAGTACATGAACTTTCAAGTAAACAAACATTCACTGTGAGCATCATTCCCCTCCTTGTGCTGAAATCTGATTCTCCTTTGTGGTTCTGCATTCGACTCACTTATGAATAAATGTAGCCACTGGTGTCTGACAAACCATAACAATATAGGAACAGAGCAAAATTGGATTTACCACACAGTTATGTTGCTTATTAATGAAGCGAAACGAGTTATTTTGAGTAATGCTACGCCACCCGGTTGCCATAATGACAAACGTCATTTTGGCGTCCACACTGGACCAGACTGACCAAATTAGAATCAACCAAACCTCTAGTTTCCAGGGCCAGGTTCACAACAAGACAGAAAGGCCAGCAGGCATGTTCAGAATTGAAATAACAAAGATTAAAAAGATGCTCTTTTTCTTTTAGGACAAGGGGAAAAATATCAATCCTGTTCTGTAAAGCAGGCCAATAAAAACAGTCCGTTACATAAATCAACTAAAAAAACTAATATTAGGCCAATTCCCATACCACAGCAGAAGAAATTTAAGAGAAATCAAACATGGGGAGGGGACTGCAAATGGGACCACCCAAGCAAAAATACTGCAGCATCAGCAACAACACTAGTTAGTGTGTGAATGTGTGGCCTACTGACCCCTGGTGTGTCCATCACACAAACCTCCACACAACAAAATGGTCCAACTCCCAAACGGTTCCAAACTTATCAGCCATCATCAGTGTCCTCTACATAGTGCTGCTCCCATGTTAGGGGTCAACCTCTTCATTTCTCTAGTCTCCAAGAGAAAACAAGAAGGAATCTTTGTTAAACTGAATCATCACATCCTTGCTTTGTGTGCATGTGCCCCATCTTCCCACACAGGTCAGAAACACAACAGTGAGAATTTAAAGTCTCAATTCTTCTAGAAGGACCAAAGATCACAATGCAGAATTCCTCAAAAGACATACACTTTTTTATGGCGCCTTAGAAAAAAAAAAAAACCTCCCTCTAATAAGTGGTATATGGTTTTTATTTTGTGGGAGTTCAAATTTACATGAACACCAGGGGGGCTGTTTTATCACTCTGCACCTTCTTAAGATAATGATGCATAATCATCAGCTCTGAAAAGTGTATTTTCACATCATTAATTACTTTCAGAAGCAGAACTGTCAATCAAATAGACAATCCAACCATAAAATAGTTATTTACAGTTGCAGAAAATAGACATTTTAATGGCTGGTATAACTAAAGGTACATTTGTTTGGACAAATATAATGATAACAACAAAAATAGCTCATAGTAGCTTAATTTCTGCATTGATAACTATACATTTAACATGTTTTCTTGATAACCAAAATCACCTCAGTTCTTACATCATCATATGCTGCTGTGCTAAAAAAACAGTGCTTTCCATGTTTTTCTTGTCTGTTTTAGTCACATGATACACACAGGAGTTAGTATTTTACATAACCATTGTTTTTGATGACTTCTGATGGTCTAATATTTTTTTCCTGCGACTGTATGCATGTCTTCCACAGTAATGAAATGAAAGTAAAGGATTCACAACTTTTAATTGCCTTTCTCTCTTCATTCTATATAGAATATGAGCCTCCATTATTTCATAAATATACAATAGGCCTAATGAAGAAAATACACCTTTCCCATTGAACACATACTTGTTTGCATTTTTTTGCACAGGGCAGATTTGGTATAAACAACTCAAATTGACAAAACCTATCTGTGAAATATAAATACAAAAGAGTTACTGATTAATTTGATGGTAATGAGATAAAGGGGAACAAAACAAACTTTAACAGAGGAAAATTACATGAAAACAGCAATGGCATGTCCTGGTGTTTTCATCTAACTGAATGAGACTGTTTTCATGGTTATGCAAAATCATTACATGCACAAGCAACTGTGATATTGTGATTGTAAAAAGCCCGGAGGTCATGTTAAAATTCATCATCTTGTTTTCCATCTCAACCAGGCAGAAAGTACCAAATAAGCACCAGCTTTTTGTGCAAGCTCCAAGGCCAAACCAGTTGGCTGTGTACCAAAAACTGGAGCAGTTGTTTTATGCAGCTGGGCACATGCTATGGAGCGAACATTTGTGCATTCCTACCTTGCCAGAAATAAACTGGGGAACTGACATCTGCTGTGTAATGTAAAGACAGTGTGCATGTGTGCCTGGTTGTTTGTATGCAATAAAAATAGCCCAGTTTTTGTCCACTTCTGTGAAACTATTCCCTGCATGAGAGTCAAGAGTGAAAACGTATCTTTATCGCGTGAAGAGCTTGTGAAAGGCAGTTGCACCAGACGTCTGCAAGCCCATCAACAGTGCATTGATCTATTAGGAGCACCTACCATCAAAACAGGCCACTTCCTTGTCTTCACCTCCACAATCCCTCCCGTCCCTCCCTTGAATTTACCATCCCACGGTCGCTATGCTTTCATGTGCAGCTGTGAAATTCTCACCCAGCCAGGCGCCATATGACCCCCCAGCCCCAACGATCTACGGTAACCGTCCAAAGAACACAGACCTCGGTCGTCATTCTGCTATCTTTGCAAACAGCTTAGACAAAGACCAACATTCTCATGAAATCCCATCTGAAAGGCAGACAGGTGTTCTTCGTTTACGGCCTTTAACAGGTGACCCGCTGACAAGAATATGCCGTGACGTGTCAAACTACCTCACAACAAAAACTACGGAGTCTTCACGAGGACACACAACTTGAAGGATTCTTTTGAAATGCTTTTTTCCTGCTGCTCTCAAACCTGTAGTGTACAACATCTGTATGAAAAATAGAGATGCTTACCGAATTCTTTCCCCCAAAACAGGTATTATGTTCTGTGACTCTTCTCAAGAAATGCCATGGAATGCTCCTGTTGTACCCATTTCCAAACGGTCTAGGGTCATCATACCACTGTTACTCCTCTGGCTTACATAGACAACTGCGTAACAGCTGCCTTCGCTACACTAACTCTGTCTTAAAGGGCGGGGACAGGAACTCACAGTGAAGTAATGATTCCATATCATTCATTTGACTGTCCAGAGGCAGGAGGAGGGAAAGACCAAAAGAGAGGGAGGGAGTAAAACGAGGAAGGTGGCGATGACGTAGGGTGGATCACAAACACTAGACATTTAAATCCAATTTTTCCCAACAGATTTAACATCTTTCACCTCAAATAGCACTGATGCGACCTGAACGTCACCAGCAATGCTCTCAGACATGTGAGTCTCACACTTACATTCTGCTCACAGGTTAAAGCATTAACTTAGAGCGGGCAGGCTTAAATATTAACAGGCTCACATTCGTGTATGACTGAGGGAGCACACAAGCATCGGTAGTTAACATATATTCTAGAAAAGTGTGAGCGCCAGCAGGATTCGCTTTTTCATCAAAACTAAACAGACTACCTCTTTCGGTGTTTCCAGGAAACATGGGGCTTTGTGAAACAGAGAAAAGCAGAGAAAAAACACACACAAGGCAAAATAACATCCTTTAGTGGAAGTTTCCACTTTGTTAGCGCTTTTTATCTTCCTGGTCATCTGTTCCCAACACACACTCTGGGCAAAAAGATTTCCTGTTTTGCCTCCTTTTGTCACTGAAGTTGTGTTTGGGGGTCTGTCGGGAGCTAACTTTAGAACCTTTTCTATTGCACAAATGTATGCAGAAGCGGAGTTGTCGCAAAAAATTATATTTGACTCCAAAATATGCAAGTACCCATAATCAGTGCAGAAACAATGCAGAGTACTGTTATAATCGAGGTTTCAAGTGGACAGAGAAAGAACCTGCACAGTGAAAACTAACTAAAGTTGATGATTTGCTCACATGTTCCTGCACCACATGTTCCTGCAATGTTCCATCTGTGTTAATTATTGTAATCCTACCGCAATAGATGCGACAGAATGATCAGTTTCGGTCTCTAAATACCCTATGTAATCTTATAAAGACATGGAAATTCAGTGTGTAAATCTGCACGTGTTTCACTTCAGCATTTAGGCTCAAACTGAATCAAAAGAAACAAGTTCCATTTTCCTCCATAATGACTTTTTTTTTTTTAATGCAAACTCTAGTATTTTCTTCAGTCACGTTTCCAGTTCCTAGAAACCTATAAGCAGAGGGATGAATAAAAAGACTGAAAGACATCCTAGAAAAATGCATATATGAGGTAATTTTACTCTAAAAACACAACACGCGCAGTAAGTTCACACCTAATTACAGAACCAAGACAAACAGAAGACAAAGCAGTTATGTAAGGATACTGGACTTTGCTCACCCTATCAAGATGTTATTGTCTCAAGATTTGCAGATGAAATACAATATTGCTAACTAAGTCAGGTCCTCCTACACAAGGGCTGTCACTGTACTCACTACAAGTGCCAGCGCACATGATGACCATTTCCTTGCACGGTCAGCGCTTCAGACTATTTCTGTAAAACGCACAGCAGAAAACCCATCCAAAGTAAATAGTCTGGGATGTTTCTATGCAAAATAAATACTTCAGACAATCCATGAATACTCAGTCAACAAATGTTCCACACAATACAATTGCTAAGGTGGTGTTCACGTTAAATAACAGTCGTCCTTCTTCCATGTTTACCGCCACACCGCCCAGGCAGTCCCACCTTCATTGTGAAAACAAACTTGGCTCTATCGTTGCGTCTTGTTCCAAATTTCTACTGATGCGCTAAGCTTGCCACTTTTAAGAACTGCCGACAACATTTCAATCGACTAAAAAGAAGCCACGGAGTTATTTGGTCTCTACCTGGTTCTGAAGAGTCCAGGCTAAGCACTGGTGCAAACGCTGCGAGAGAAACAAGCTAAGCGAGCTGCTGACCACTGACCAGCCACTGTTGTCGAGTCAGTCTGGCCACTTTCCTTCCTACCCTACTGACTTCCCTCCCCTACTCTTTGCTCCATCAAGTCTGCAACACCCTGCTCCAATAACCTCTGACCCACAGGAAGTAGACACAATGGACTGAAAATAACACACTACCTCCCCTGGCAACGACTGCCCACCTCCTCACCCCTCAACGCTCACCACTTCTACACTACACTACACCTACAACACACCAGCCCAAGATAGGTGGGTAGCACCAAAAATATCAGCCACTTCTCAAGCAGAACTGCCCACGTGCATTCTCAGCATGCCTTTTAATGCACACACGCATGCAAGCTCCAGTTGAAGCAAACTGGTATGTCTTTAATATTGTAGAGAGGACTGCAGCTCTCCTGACATATTCTATCATTTTCGAGAGAGTGCACAGCTTTGCAGCTCTCAGCGAAGCAGAGGGTTTCACACTACAGCAGCAGGTTGTGGGCTGAGCAGCAGACTCATGACTGTCCAACTGCTTCCTGCACAGGGACCGCCGCACACTGAGGAGGATGACTTCTCCATAGTCAGCCCCTTGCAGAGTGCATGAGCCTGTGGGTGCATACGTTTACATGCATGAATCTCTGCAGTTTTCAGTTAAGGGGACCATGTAAATAGAAGTTATTTTTCACATGAATTCAATTCGGAATGAGCCAGATCTAATGAAAGTGAGCATCAGTGTCAAAAATGTTAAAAAAAAATATATATACAATTCAAATAAAACAAAAATAATGTAAGTTTCACCAATCACTTCTGAAATTGGCTAGTTTTTGTTTGTTTGTTTTTTTTTTTTGTGTAAGAACTGTATTTTATGGAATTGCTTACAAAGTTTCACTATCACTTATAGAAAAGTGATATGAAAAATATCAAATGAAACCCATAAAAGACTAAAATATGTAAATGCAATCTTAAATTCAATCTTTTTTTTTTCTGGCTTGTATAAATTATATTTTAAGTAGATGACTGCAGGAACTAATTACTCAACAGGACAACAATATAGAAAGGTTTTGTACAATGCAGTTATTTGTAAAATATGCTATTAGATTTATATATAAAGTCAGTTCTAATATGTTAATTAAAGGTTTATTAGCATATCTGTAGTGTTTTAGCTCCAGCAAAGTCTTTTATTCTGACTACTGAACACAGTGACAAACTACCGTCCCTGTGTCACAGCGTATGTGTTCATAAAAATGTATCATTTGCATATTTCTATCCAATATTGATCACAATGATAGTTTAGCAGCATCATAGTTAAAGCCCCATTTCATTTAGTATGAATTTCCTATGAGAAGAGCATGTTTTGTGTATTTGTGTTAAGTGGGGGGGGGGAGTTCATTTTGAGTCCCTGTGTCACGCAGCAGTAATTTATAGCTGCGGATGACTTTCGTTACCAATTTTCCATCAAATCTGTAAAACCCAAGTCATTTTAGTCATTTTACCCCAAAGTTCTATTTCTGTAAATTGTAACATGTCATGAGAAAGTAGTTACTGAGATCTATTCATACATTTATTAAAAACTGAGTTGTTTAGTTTTTGACACAGCGCTTATTGAACATGAAACGTGTCACTGCTTGATCTGCCCCGACATGAAGCAACAGAAAGTGTTCTGCAATTTTAAGGCTTTGCAGTTGTTTAAAATTTGATTAGACAACATCCAGATAATAGGTACCCTGTTAATACTGTGTTAGTTCATGCTGTCTGTGCATCTAACCCAGTCTTTATCTATGCAGTGAGCAGCAGCAGTCTAATCCAATCAACCCAATGAAAATTATTCCAAATTGCATTTAGTGGCCAGTGAAAGGTTGGCTTAGACATGATCTAATTAGCCCCTCTCTTGCTAGAGCTCATCCTCTAGGAAATGGTTCAAGATGCCATACAGATAAGGAAATGGACTCTAATACACATGTCTGTGTTGGTGTTGTATAAAACAGGTGATGGCTGGACGCTCCAAAAGTATATGCGTACGGCGGCTACTTCCTTGGACATCACACTGAGGATGTGAAGCTCAAGTAGCGTTAGCAAACTGATCATGTCACAGTCCTGTGTTCGAGTTGCAAAAGTACATTATCTGATGAAATACCATTATATTTACTGCACCATGATCAACAGATGAAAAGAAATGCAAGGAGAAAGTACATGCCATACTTCCTGCAACACATACATCCATGTAATGTTCATACAGAGCGATACATAATGTAGATGTGCATTCCAAGTACCATGTCAATGAGATATAATAATAAGACATAACAAAAAGATGAATCAACTCATGTTTGTCATGCCAAATGATAATGGTAGCTAGGACGTAGCTAAACGTCAAGACGATTTGCCAAAAAGTACTTGATGGGTTAACAAATATCTGTCTTTGTGTGAAATATGATTTAATGTCCATCTGTCTTTCTCTACCCATTGTCTTTTTGTCACTTCTGATTCACAGTCATAATACGATGACAATTCAATCATGTCTTTTGTTTATTTCACGTGAAAACAATAATATAGTTGTATTTTTTTTTTTAACAAAATCTGACATTTGAAGAGAATGACCACTGTGTGAATATGATCTATTCAGGTAGCCAGTGAGCACTGGATCACAAAAATTGTGTGACAATGAAGAACTGAAAGGCAACTCACCCTCTGTATGGCAAGATCTGTCTGTTATTTTGCTTTCTTTTCTTTAACAAGATGATGATACATGTATGTTGTTGTTTTTTTCCATTTTAGTACTTAATATATTCATGTTGTCATCCTCAAGTTTGACCTACAACATTGAAGTCTTCGATGTTAATGTTAAATCAAAAAGTCCTGAGAGACCGTGGCGTTTCTTTTTTAGCTTTGTGTCATTCACAACAAGGTCCCTTAGCTGTCGTAAAAAAAAAAAAGTCATGGCCTCAAGTCACTTATGAAGGCTTTTACAACAGGGATTACACACTGCTGACATGGCAAGGTATAATAAAGTAACCAGCCAAAAAAAGGCAATAATGTACTGATAATAAACTTTCTTCTGCCACGCTATGGAGTTCTTCATTGACATCGATCATAGTGGTTGCTAAGCAATGCACAAGGACACCGTGTCAAAGACACAGACTGTAAATAATCAGTTCAGACTCTAAGCAGCTTTCCACTCACTGTACGGTTGTTGAAGCAGAGTTCAGTTGTGTTCACTCCTCTGCTGCTTTTAAGGCTGTTTGGTTGTCGCCGTGTTTGAACTGTACCAACACCAGCTGTGAGGGTAGTCTGCCTCGACGTGGGCACCGCTGACCTTTGTATAGTACACTCTCACCGAAAATCTGCTTTAACAGTCACACCCTCATACTTGGACTTTTTCAGCTCTTTCCTTTCACAGGCTCCTTTTTTTCCCTTCCTCCTAAATCCTCTCCATCTTTTCAACCATTAATCCATGGTGAACTCTTCCAATAAATCAAAACACTCAGAATCAAGAACCAAAACTCAAATACTAATATTTATGTTTTCGACTGCCAACCCTACAATTTCAACACTTCTGTTTAAGAGTCTTGGTTTGGTGTCAAATTATATGTTGTAAATCCTATTTCCAGGTATAAATAGTGAGTGAATGTTTAAAGTATTTGATGTGGAAGGACATCACAGGTTATGTTCTGATTCTTCCGTAAGCTGCTGTACATAGATTCGAAATGATCGTCAGTCGTGCATTACCTATGTTTGGTGTCCTGTTCTTCAAGCTGTGGTGTGGAACATGCCTAAGCTTGTTATTCAGCCAACTCAAGGACACACCTCCTCTTCCAGTCAGTCCCCTGAAACTGGTACACACCTCCACTCTCTGTTGTCACATTCACATCATACTGCTTCACTTTCAGCTCAAGCGAGAATGCGAGTGGTGGCAAAAACACACACACACACACACACACACACACACACACACACACACACACACACACCTCTGAGCTCGTCTACCATTTCTGTCTTCGTGTGATTCCCGTACAGTGATTCACATTTAGTGAAGAATGTGTGGAATCCGTCCTTCACATTCGTTTTAAGCCAGCAGTGCAGGCAGTAAAAAGGTAATGATGCAAAACAATTTTCCAACAAAACTATTATGCAAAGGAGCCATAAACAATGTCAGGGTTTAAAAAAAAAAAAAAAAAAAAAAAAATACAAAAAATCCTCCTCCTTAGCTGTGGGTTGGCTTCCGTGGGTGTGTGCTCACATGCTGAACTCTCACCGGTTACCTTCACACATTCTCACATACACATATCTCATCTCAAAATTGCCTACCTACTAACGATCTCTAAACCACAGAATTATATCCGAATGTAAACGGTCTTCTCCGCAACAGCCACTGGAGTACATAGTCAAAAGGCTTATAATAAAAACTGAGTGCTCAAACAACTGCGCATGAAGACGTTTTTCTAACATGAATCTTATCATCTTATGGTCACTGCACCATGCTGTTCACAGATGGCTGACAGAAACTGGCATTTAAAGGTGTTACATGAAGTATTTATATTGCAAGCCTTCAGGGGGACGTTAGACACCGGGACAAAAAAACTACCAACAAATCAACATTATGTATCCACAGAATCAGTGAATAGTAGAATGATCATTGCTTACACAGATCTGTTTTATGGTATCATTAGGATTTCTTCTCCAAACAAAAACGTGTAGCGGCCATTACCACAACACTGTAAGCTGATAGTTTACATTATCGCTCTGTTAGCTTAGCTCTGTTTTTTGACAGAAAACAATCACAGTCAATCCACTAATCACAACCATTTCCTGTACAGTGCGTGTTGTCAGTTTAAAGATTTGCTCAGAATTGTCTAAACAAGGTCAGAACCGTCACAGATTAGTTTAAACTAAGGATCAATGAATGATACCTTAGCAATGATAATAACATCACATTTTTTATACAAGGGTGGCTGTGGCTCAGTTGGTAGAGCGAGGGGTCCTATGACTGAAGGGTTGATGATACAAATCCAAAATTGTTGGCTGTGCTGCTCTGTCCTATTCAACCGACAACTGAACATTTTTGATAAAGTCTGGACATGTTTTCAGTTTTTACAACAACCGCTGCTACTGGTAAACAATTATGTCATACATGAAGAAATATTCGACGGCGGTCTTGACCTTATATGTGTAAATGTTGTGAGGGAAAATAGTTATAAAATGGAACAAATTAAAAGGAATTAATATGGGTTGAAGGAATCCACTCGATTTTTGCCGGAATGAAAATGAATATAGCTTTTCAGCACCTGGAGGGTTCAAATTAAAACTTTTGGAACTATCCAGGTCCAAATACATAACTAAATGAACCAAAGGCTAATAAAAGTGGGTTTAGCTTAATATGGTCCCTTTAACTTGATACTTTCATTATCCTAATAACCACATTCAGTCGAAAAGAAATCACAATCAGTATCAAACCCCATTCTTCTCATTTAGAGCTCTGTCCACTGGTCAAAAGAACAACAGGGCTTCCAGCTTTTATCACTTTGCCGCTTTCTTTGACTAACAGTTCCTTGGTGGTTCCCATCCCAACTTGTCTCTTTTTGTCTGTTTGGTCAACTGCTTCCATGTTGTTCATTTTCTGGGCCATGAGAGAATGATTCTTTACTCCCTCTAGTGGCCACATACATTCATCATTAATGTGAATAGATTGACTCATATCTCTACAATTCAGAAAATTGGCATCTTTGCCATAAATTCAGAAAACCTAGGTCATTTTTTTTCAATATTTGAACGTAGAAACACTACATATAGCCTTCTTTGATCTTCAGCTAAACCACATTTTTTTTATATTAAGAAGAGGCATTAGTCAGAATGTCTGGGTTTGAATCATCATCAGAAGAAAAGAGACGGTAGAATTATCTTCCAACTTTAATGCTATTCCCATAATGCCAGACCCATGTCAGCATTCGGTTAGCACTATGAAAGCACTGTAGATAGTTCTGGCACCCAACACTATGGCTGTGGAATAAAGGTAAAAGTGTATTAGCTGGTTCTTGGAAAGCTCAGAGTCCAGGATGCTGCACAGAATATGCCAAGATCCCTACAAAAGCAAATGCCACATGCTATTTTCAGGTTGTAGTGTTAATTTGGCAGTCGTTGCTCTTTCACATAGTAAGAGGAACTTTCGAAATGGTAATGTGCAGATAGCAGAAGGACAGCGAATGACAATCCTGACACACACACAGAAAAAAACAAAACAAAACAGACTATTATTCTATTATCCTTCTTCTGGCAAAGGCACATCCAGCAAGCCAGACAAGTTGAGAACGACAAATCTATGACTAAAAAATAAAGTTTGTTTGTAAAAGGAATTAAAAGTATGTGTGAAAGAAAAAAAAACTAATCAGTACAACATGAATCAATATCATTTGCCCTTTCACTTAAATTATGTGTCTCAGTTTCTTGTAATTTATAGCTATTGTTTCTCCACTGTGGTGAAAATCCACTCACATTGGTTTGTGGTAGCAAGGGCAAAATCCAGGTCAGCAATCAATACCTGTTACTGTACTGAGCAGGAAAGAACATTGAGCTTAAGACATGGAGAAAGGGAGTTTATGCACTGTACTCTATGCAGAAGTATGGTAGTTTTTTTAAGGCAAGGAATAAAATATGTCACAATAGTTGCTTTTCCACTGGCTATAGGCACAAAACTTCACCAATATTTACTAAATGTCGTGAAAAAAAAAAAACAGAAGTGCGTAATGTCTTTTTTTCCCCTTTAAATCAGAAATGTGATGATTTTTTTATCATGAGTTGACACTAGAAGTCATTCCATAAACATGGCGATTAACATGAATATATTGTTTTACAGATATGTTCATTATTATTACACATTACTCCTTTTTCACCATACTAAACTTGAAAATGAATGGCTTTCCTGGTGGGTTCACACATACCGCACTATGTTTCAAACTCTTCTTCTTCGCTTGTTACAACATACATATTTTTTCCCCATTCACCTGACTGTAGTTGAGAAGAAAGATTTTTCCGTTGCAGTTTTTGCAAAATACACTATTTGCACTCTGCCCAAAAAACAAAACAAAAAAAAAAAAAACGCTCATTGCCAGCACAAAAACAATTGAAAAACAATCGGGTTTGTCAAAATTGTCATTTTTCTGTTTGGTACATTTTTATGTGCGAGTTATATTCGTGCAATTTGAGGATCAACGGAAAAGTGACTGTTGCATGAAAACAGAAGCGTGATCAAATGGCATCAGTAATTCTGCCAACAGGACGACAAGGATCTGACCGTTTTCACTTGTCCTATTGCGGAACCAACTACTAACGGAAAGTCAGCATTAGTCCCTCCTTAATACATTAGTACTACAACAACCATGGCTCCTTTATATAAGCAATGGGAATGAGCGTTGAAAATGATTCCCAGACCCAATGTACTTAATTGCCCCAGTTCATACAGTGCCTCATTCAATATGCATACTCTGAGGACGGTTTGTGAGTGCAGATGTCAGCCCTCTCTCAGCCATGAGAACTAAATCTGTACTAGAGATAAAGACTGGCTCATCTGACTTCAGGATGTTCGTCTCCAAAACACAACTTTATCACATTCCCACAGTATCTGCTTTTCTGTTTGGCCTTTTAATGTCTTTTTTTAAGAGAAGTACAAAGTTAAGAGTCGCACAGTTTATGCCTCCATAACCTTGACATCGTTATCCGTTGCATTCTTTCGTTTGATTACCTGCCGTGTTTCCATCCTATCTGCCTGTGCTTCTCCTTTTCCTTGCCCTTGCCAATCGACGCTCTCGCCCAGAGTCACATGCACTTGTCAAAGCCGCATCGTTAGAATTCAACACATTCCTTTGGCGTGGCAGACTTCGTTCACATGATCACGCTGTTCCTTGACCGCTGACGAGAGGGGCTGAAACAATTCTCCTTTCAGCCCCTATTGGTTGCTGGTCCAAACACTGGAAAACAGTGCAGTCGAGCCAAAATGTGTACATAACAGTTAAGACACAACACTCATTGTGAGGTTGCAGACTAAGTGTATGTTATGTTTAAACACACAGCCTTGAGCATATTTAACTGCTTTTCATTGTAAAAAACAAAAATAAAATTCACCACTGTCTTCAACATGTTTGAAACTATATCACAAATTTATTGGTGAAACTAGAATCTTTCTAACATGAGGGGGTAAAAGTATATGTAATTGTCTGATTTTTGGTAGTAATTGTACTACATTCACAAGAAGCATCAAACAAATCAAAGCTGCGAAACAACTTCTGGATGAAGACATCCAAGACCCAAAATTGAAGACATAAAACTTGTTCATAATCTTCAACCACTGAGAAAGTCCGAGCACCTGCACTCAATTCACATTATACAAAAAATCTGTTTAAAATTACCCAAACCACCATATAGATTCTCAGCTGACCTGCAGTAATGTATGCAATTGAACACACAAATAAGATAATAACAGAGCTTGACCTTTTCTTTTATTGTATTGAACAATTATATTTTCACTCGTCTTCAACGCTAATAGCCGTCTGCGTCTCTGAACAGAAAACACAGCTGCTTTTGTCAACTCGTAATGTTACCAAATTGTTTTTCAATGAAAACTAATAGAGACCACTGACCTTTAGCTGCGTTCGTTATTTCAAGCACTCTGTTGGTTATCCAAATGCCATGACACAAAGAGGGTCAAGGTATTCCACAGGTATCTAAGACACTCTCGTAATACAAAAAATAAAATAGGAGTGCCAGGGAAAGTTCTGAGAAATGCCAGAAGAGTAGGTGGACAGGGGAGCGGGTCTTCCAGACTGCCGGCCTCCAATCAGTCTGGTAACGAATACTCTCTGAGAGCCAGGGGTCTTTGCTGGATCTCAGTGTCTCTCTCTTTCACTGTGTGTCTGTAGACGTGTGTGTGTGTGTCTGTGGACGTGTGTGTGTGCAACTTTTACCGCGTACTCTGGCTCAAGGCCAAGCCAAAGATATCAGGCGGCACCATAGTAACTCTAATGCAATCACAGGTAGCAGCTACAACAGGACTGGTGGTGAACAGCAAATAGCCATCCATCCATCCATCCATCCATCCATCCATCCATCCATCCATCCATCCATCCATCCATCCATCCATCCATCCATCCATCCAAACAGTCTAAGCTGCATTTTCCACCCATTTCATTAAAATTTGCGGTTCACCCGCAGATCATCTGTGGGTACCCGGACCCGTGCAGGACTCTGAAATGATACAATAATGTGAATAGACAATGATTGGTGGAAATGTCTGCGTCATTGCGTTTTTCAAACAAACCTCGATTCAGACTTACAGTGCTCAGTCCGGAACGCAATAATGTCAGTCCACAAAGCAACAGTGAGTGTGGTCGGTCGTGGAGGTTGAGACATTTCTGTCTTTGGTGGGTGAATAAAAAAAATCCAGTGTGAGCTTGATGGGGTAATGTTAAATGAGTGAGTTTACTACAGGAGTTATGTCGCACCTTATGATGACGTCCCGGTACTATACTGTAATGCAGGGTTCACCAATCCTGGACTGTGTCCCAATTCGAGGGCTGCTATCTTGCATGTTTTAAATGTATCCCTATTCTAACACACCTGATTAAAATGATCAGCCTATCATCCAGCTCTGCAGAAGACTGATAATAACCGTCAGGTGTGCTGGAAGAGGGAAACATATAAAACATGCAGGATAGTGGCCCTCAAGGACCAGGATTGGTGACCCCTGCTGTAATGGAAACACTCTGACACCTGCCAATCAGACCCTGACATTCACCCTGATTTCAGATAAACAAAGAAAAACTTAAAGATGCACCAGGTCATCCATCAGAGGGTCCCAGAAAAACAAACAAATATTGAACAAGCCCTCAATTAAGAGAAATTCAATGTAAAGCCGCGTTTTCCCCTACATGGTATTGGCACTACTCGAGTCTACCTGATTTGGCTTGGATACTAGGAACTATTCCAGCTCACTCACCCTCTGTGTCAAAATTTATATATTTTTTTTCTGTAAAAAAGGCATTTTTTTCCATTACTATTGAAATAGTCATCAAGATGTTCCACCTACAATATCATTTTTCAGTGCTTGATGAAATTTACTCTTATCTAATCAGTAGGGTCACATTTAGTATTAGCCCACTCATGAATTGTTGTACTTCAGTTTCAGATTACTTTATTTATCCCCAAGGGGCAATTCAGTTGACAGACATTGGTCGCAGCAGAGCAGAACAATAAAACACACATTCCACAATATGTATCACTCAAATCTATCAATGGACA